>JAPDNY010000006.1:10399974-10589974 GCA_029375565.1 Gekko gecko
TGGAGCCCTCCATCCTGAGCTAAGACAAAAATATGTGAGCCAGAGGCTAAAAAATGGTGAGCTAGCTCACACTAACTCAGCTTAGAGGGAACAGGCGGTTCCTCAGTGGAACAGGCTTCCTCGGGAGGCGTTGGGCTCTCCTTCTTTTGGAGGTTTTCAAGCAGAGACTAGGTGGCCATCTGACAGCAAGGCAGATTGTGTGAACTTGGGCAGATCATCGGAAGGGAGGGCAGGAAGGATTGCCTCAGTGCTTAGTTCTCATGGCCCTTTCTTACACACCCAAGGAAATGCTGATCGCCGCTAATAACAATTAATGATTATCGTATCATGGCGTTCTGTGTGGTATAGCCAGGAGATCCAAAGATTGTCTGGCAGCCTTAAGTTCTAGCTCTTTTTGGCAAGCTAGACTTATCTTTTGGAGCTGAGAGAGCTTTGAGAGAACTGGGACTGGCTCAAGGTCACCCAGCTGGCTTCATGTGGAGGAGCGCGGCATCAAACCCAGTCCTTCAGATTAGAGTCTGCCGCTCTTAACCACCACACACACACTGGCTTGCCGACTGCTACTTTGGGGTCAGGAAGGAATCTTCCTCCAGGCCAGGTTGGCCCAGGGATTCTGGAGGCTTTTTGCCGTCCTCTGGGCATAGAGCAGTGGTCACTGAGGGAGGTGGGGAAGTACTTGTGAATTTCCTGCATTGTGCAGGGGGGTGGACTAGATGACCCTTGAAGTCCCTTCCAGCTCTACGTTTCTATGACCCTGGTGGGCCACTCTGGTTTGGAGTCAGGCAGGCAAAACGGCCTAGGCTGAATTTCAAGGAAAACTCCACCCACCCACCCTGCAGGCTTGCAAGAACTAAGGGGAAAAGCTCATTATAAATCATATTTTCCTGATAGGTGGGTTGGGTGGAAGAAGAAATAAGGGAAGAGGGCAAGGAAAGCCCCAAGAAGGCCCTAAAGGCAATGCTTACATACAAAACATTCCCCATATATATATAAATAAAAGAGTGTTAGATATAAAAAGTGAATATTTTTTCTGAGCATTTGACGGCACTGCTCGCAATTTATACTCAAATGGCAAGGCAAACAGCAAGGCGCGCCGGTTCATGGCTGCCAGACAGTTATTTGTTCTACAGTTGTCTTGCTTTTCCTAATGGGCCTTTTTTTTTTCTGAGCGTGTTCGGGGCTGTTAAACTCCCTCCCTCCCCCCAGCCAAGCAGCCCATAAATAAGTCAGTAACTCATTGGAGTCTGCCGTCACGGTCTGAGTTACTCCGTTCCATTTTTATGCTCTCAGCAAAACTGGATGCTACTTGTTCCAAAATCCAATTTGCAGAGTGATTCAGAGAGGATGTTCTTCAAAGGAGCAACCCTCGGCCTAAAGGAAAACCGCCCTCCTTGGGCTACCAGTGCCCACTTCACCCTGGGAAGTGCCTTGCTTCTCATCTACCCCCTCCCCATTAAATCTTCATTTACGTACTGAATCTTTATCCACCTGCTCTGGATAAGACACGCCCAACGCCTTGGCAACAGCCGCTTTCTTCCAATAAAAAAGTCTCTTGGCTGGACCTCTCACCAGACCATCTCAGAACAAATCATAGGAAAGAAGAGAGCGAGGCCTGCGAAAGGAGGTCAGGCGTCCAGTAGGGAATTTACTAGTCTAGACCTGACCTGAATTATGCTCAGACGTAAGTAGTGTAAATGCCGTGAACCCAAACAGAACGGTTTCCAACATTCAGGAGCCTCCCAATCCAACATTCATTTTGACACCTAGTTTTCTGAGTTCATCTTCCTAGACAGTGGCAGGGAAACAGGAACTGGGCAGATACGTGCTTGACAGGGGTGTTATCCAACCAGAACAGTTAGCCTATCTTCCTGCCATACAGAATTGCCCCATTTATCTGCATAGCACTTCCATTTTCTGCCCATCATTACACCATCACAGTGCCTTGGGAAGGACCTTCTAGTGTTGGAAGGAGAGACTGTGTAGTTACATTTCCTATCTTGTTCTCTAGGGCTGCCTTTGCTTGTGCATGCTGGAAGGCAAGCTAGAGAGATGAAAGAGATGTTTTGACTTTTTATGAAAGCCGCCCTGAGCCTGCTTCAGCAGGGAGTCCAGGGTATAAACTGAATGAATGAATGAATAAATAAAATAAATAAATGAAAAGGGATGAAGCAGAGGATCCTCCTTTTTAGTAAGGATGGGCAACCAACCACCTTCCCTGTAGAGGAAAGGCACAAGAGCTTTGCTTGGAAGGCAGGGATGCAGAGATGGGAGAGGGACAGAAGCAGAGGGTCAGACTTTCCCGCCACCTCGTGATGGACAGCTTGCTTGCGTAGCAGACTGGGGCCACAGAGACAGAGGCTCCCTCCCCCATAAACACAAAAACAGTAAAGGGCATCTAAAAGGTAAAGATTCCCCTTGCTCAAGAGCTAGTCGAATCCTGACTCTAGGGGGTGGTGCCCATCTCCGTTTTCCAATCCGAAGAGCCAGCGCTGTCTGAAGATATTTCCATGGTCATGTGGCCGGCATGACTAAATGCCGAGGTGCATGGAACGCTGTTATCTTCCCACCAAAGTGGTACCTATTTATCTACTTGCAATTTCTTGCTTTCAGACTACTAGGTTGGCAGGAGCTGGGGCCAGAGACGGGAGCTCACTCTGTCACGCGGCACTCGGGTCTAGACAGACACAGTGATGATAAAGGATCCGATCATCTTTCTGTGCAGGAAGAAGCCCCCAGTTCAGCACCTGAGATCTTTATTGTATTCACAAACTGGGATCTGTCCACCTGTTCATATTTAATGTGTGTGCTGAGTAGCAGCGGTCTATTTTTAAACAAAAGTGGAGCACGTGGGCGAGAGAATTCCCCTTCCCTTCCCACGCGCTGCGTTTTTGCAAATCAAAGAGCTCTACCCCCACCCCACCCCGCCCCACATCAATGCCGGCACTAGATGGGCAAATTTTAATGGCCTGTAAAACAAGGACACTTCCTCCAACCTACCCGAAATGTGGCATTATTAGCAAAATAAAAGAAAGAGACTAAGGTGATAACCCTGTGAACACCGTCTGACCTGGCTGTGGGGGTGATGGATTGTGTCTGGCAAAGCCAGCGGTGACTCACAAAAGCTTATGCCCTGCAAAACTGCATTGGTCCTTAAAGTGCTACTGGGCTCAATTTTTGGTCGTCACCCTATGACCGCTTTTCTGGGAGTAAGGTCTATTGACTAGAATGGGGCTTGCCTCTGTGTAGACCTGCGAAGGGTGGCTCCCAAAGGAACTGAGGGTACGGATCCTGATTGCGCATGCCTCAATGCTGTGATTAATTTTAGAAATATATCTGCGATTTGAACATGGTGGAGAATGTAACCCTGGAGCCACCAATGAACAGATAGGCAGAGGGGAACTGGCTCGTCCTAAACGCAAAGGAAAATGCCACACCACGGTGGCTTCAAAGAGAGAGGCACATGTCGGCCCCTCTGTTTGGGGGACTGTTGTGTTTTCTACAGAAAAAGGAAAGTTGACTCAGGCGTTGGGCTCAAGAGTCATGGTGTCAGGGTTGGAATATCAGGTTCAAGCTACACTGGGCCATTTCCCCCACCTATATTCCATGATGTCAGTGTGGAGTCCCTGATTCTCTTCCTCAGTCTGTCCTCCTCACAGCCCTGTCAGGTAGGTTAGACTGTAAGCTGCCTTGAATTCTGCAAGACAGAAAGGCAGGTAACGAATGTTTTAAAGAAAGAAGATCAATACAAAGCTGACTGTCCCATGTAATAGTCTGGCATACCATGCTGACTTACTGGGTTAACCTCTGCCCCATCTCTCTCAGCCGAACCTCCCGCAAAGGGTTGTTGTGAGGGGGGAAAACTGGGGATGACCCCAGTCAGAAGCAGAAGCAGAAGAAGAGATTAGATTTATACCCCGAAGGAGTCTCAGAGCAGCTTACCATCTCCTTCCCTTTCCCCTCCCCACAACAGACACCCTGTGATGTAGCTCGGGCTGAGAGCGCTCTCTTGAGGACTGCCCTTGAGAGAACAGCTACCAAAGAACTTATGACTGACCCAAGGTCACACCAGCAGCTGCCTGTGGAGAAGTGGGGAATCAAAACCCAGCTCTCCCAGATTAGAGTCTGTGTTCCTAACGACTACACCAGACTGGCTCTCTGAGTCCTTTGGAGACAAAAAGTGAAAGACGACATATCCTTTCGGGCTGCCGTTCTAGGGACATCTCCCTGAAGTCCCACTGAATGCCGTGGCATGTTCTTCTGAATAAACATGGATTGGGCTGGGCCGTCGGTCAGATACTGGCAAAAATGTGGTCTTTTTCTGGTGCACAGACTACGGCTGCTGACTCAGGGTTCATAAATACCTGGAGATTGGAGGGTCGAGCTCTGGGGGAGTGGAATTTAGGGAGAGCGGGGAACTCGGTCGGGTATCACGGCACACAATGCACACACATGCAAAGCAGCCGTTTTCGCCAGGAGAAGTGAAATAAATGTTTTAAATAAATAAAACAACATGTGATTCATGTAGTCCAGAGATCTGTGGTTGTTCTGGGGGATCTCCAGCCCCCACCGGGAGGCTGGCAACCCTAGACACCACAAAGCTGGCTCCTTCTGGCCGGCTGGCAGAAGCAAGATTGCGCGGGCTCCTGCTTATTATGACAAGAATAAATTCACCTCCTGCCCCAGCCTGGCGACAAGGCCGGGAGATCAATCGCTGGCTCCCTCGCCCTGACCGGTCACAGCAGCGAGCAGCGGTGCAGCCAGGAAACTGAATCAGAACCACTCCGCGGATCCATCTCCTCCGCCTGGGGTTTACGTCACAAGGAGCATCATGTGCAGAAAGCAAAGACAGCTTAGCAGAAGAAACAGAGTTCATTTTCGGCGGGGAAGAAGGGTAAATATCCCCCTGGGCTTATGGGGAGGAGTGAGGAGAAGACGAGGGGTGGCTGGTGTTATGTCCTGATGCTAGAATCTGTCCTATCTTTTCCTACGTTAAGCTTCAGACATAAGAAGGAATTGTAATCTGTCACATTCCCATTGGTCGGTTGCTATGAAACTGTGTAAATAACCAATCACAACTGTATATATGTATTTTGGAGGGAACAGACCTCATTGGTCTTTATCCTTGTTTTCTTATTGGTTGTTAACTTATTTGTGGGTGTGGCTTTGACAGCCCGGATCATTTAAAAAGGGAGCTGCGCGCCACTATTCTGTGTGTTGTTGAGTTGAGTTTGCTGTTACAGTAAAGCTGAAATCACTTTTGCTGAAATCAGCCATGTTGAGTTGCATACTTTACAGCTGGCTGCGGCTCCATTTTGGGAATGCAGGCCAAAGAGGCAGTCCTGTCAGGGCCTGGGCTGGGCTGGATCGAGGGCACTTCTGCCTTAGGAATCCTGTGGACAGTTCTGGTTGGCCCCTCGTAAGAAGGGGTGTTACGGAGCTGCGAAAGGGCAACTGAAACAATCGAGGGGTGGAGTAGATTCACTAGAAGGCTCAAGAGTCTGGGCCTTTCCACCGTTTAAGGCAGGGGTCCCCAACCTTTTTCGAACTCGCAGGCGCCTTTGGAATTCTGACACAGGGTGGGGCACAGACGCAAAATGGCTGCCATCATAGGGTGGGGCCTAGAGAGCTTCCTGGAATTGAAACTGATCTCCAGGCTATAAAAATCAGTTCCCCTGGAGAAAATGGCTGCCTTGGAGGTCAGACTCTAGAAGAAGACGAAGAGATTGGATTTATATCCTGCCCTTCACTCCCCAAAGGCGTCTCAGAGCGGCTTACAAACTCCTTTCCCTCCCCCTCCCCACAACAGACACCCTGCGAGGTAGGCGGGGCTGAGAGAGCTCTGAGAGAAACTGCTCTTTCAGGAACAGCTGTGCCAGAGCTTGTGACTGGCCCAAGGTCACACCAGCAAGTGGAGGAGTGGGGAATCAAACCCAGCTCTCCCAGATTAGAGTCCGCGCACTGAACCACGACACCAGACTGGCTCGATGGCATTATACCCTCCTGTGGTCCTTCCCCTCCCTAAATCCCACTTTGCCCTGACCTGGATAGTCCAGGATGGCCAGTCTCACCAGATCTTGGAAGCTAAGCAGGGTTGGCCCCAGTCAGCATTCGGAAGGGAGACAGTAAAAAAAAACCAGGGTCATGACGCAGAGGCAGGCAATGGCAAACCGTCTCTTGCCTTGAAAACCCCACAGGGCAGTCATAAGTCAGCTGTGACTTGACAGCAAAAAAAACCCCAAAGACCCAGCTTCTACAGGCTCCCCCCTCCCCAATCTCCAGGAATCTGCTGATCAGGAGCTGGCAACCTTACCTGCTACAGTAGATGGGACCAACTACAAAATGTCAGAGAGCGCGGTTATGAGTTCCTCTGTTAGTACCACTTTAACATTTCAGAAAGAATCTGTTTAACGGGACACCTTTTAAAACTAACAGATTGTTGAAAAATATTTTCTCACAGACACACCAAATAAGTATACATATTGAGCTGGCGAAGCATCCCTCATCTGCCGGGTTCTGTCTTCATTTTGCAGGCGTCTAGCACAACTAGGCAAAAAAAGAGAAAGGGGGGGGGAAATGCCACTCCTGCTGGCTCTCCCTTTACACCAGCCCTCCTCTCCTGAGCCCGGCCATTTTTAACCTACACAATTCCTTGTAATGAGGTCAGTTGGCGCTGAAGGGCCGGGGAGAGCTCGCCGCGCATGCAATGTGTACAGTAAGAGAGTGATCCTGGCCGGCTTTTGACAGGAGCACAAAGGAGGCTTGGAAAGCAAACAAAATTTAATTCAGTTAAGAGATTATCAGCTTTCATAAAAATGCATTAAAACTCGGGACATCCGATGACTTCAAAAGAAGATTCGAAGGACCGTCTCCTTCCGAATGTCCCTGTGCACCGACTACGGTCACCGGGCAGCCATCCGATGACTATCCTACCACTTAGGGTGGCCCGTCTGCCTGGCACCAATGTTCCCTCTAAGCTGAGTTACTGTGAGCTGGCTCACTGTTTTTTAGCCTACGGCTCACATATTTTTGTCTTAGCTCAGGAAGGAGGGCTCCAGAGCAAACTAGTTTAGGCAGTAGCCAAATCACTTGCTCACAACCTTAATGCTGGTAGCTCACAAATAAGAATTTTTGCTCATAAGACTCCACAGCTTAGAGGGGGCATTGCCTGGCACTGATCAGAACCCAGGCCTTTTCCATCACGGTTCCAGCGTAGTGGAATGGGCTCCCTGAAGGGGTGACCGGGGGGGGCTCCTCCTTGGAGATGTCCAGGAGGTGCTGTGAGGCCTGCCCGTTCACCAGGGATTCTGCCAAAGAACCCCACCACACCTAACGTGCTCAGCGTGATGTCATCAGCTGAAGGTGACATCATCGCACCGGGCATGCTGCCCAGGGGGTGTTCTAGCATTTGGCTAAAAACTCTATGGTGACCACAGAGTTTTTAACCAAACGCTAGAGCTTCCCCTGTACAATGGGCCCAGCACGATGATGTCACTTCTGGGTGACATCATCACGGCACACACACCAAAAGACCCCAGAACCAAGTCAGGAGCCCCCCGCCAGCAGACAGGTAAGACCTGGCAACCCTATTTTTGTGTTTTAATTGGCAAGCATCTTTTAAAGGGCGGGGGAGATTTGGCGTTTGTTATGGGTTTTTTTTTTAACTGAAAACGTTTCGGCTCTTATTGCAAGTTGCCTTGAACCGTGAGGAACGATGGGATGTAAATAAATAATATCCAGTTGAGTGCCGTAAGCGTTTTAGCCCAGCAACCCAATTGTGTTTAGCCAGAATCAAGTCTCACTTGAATATCACTCTGCTTTTTACACAGGTAAGGCACTTTATATAAATCCTCTGTCTGCATTATACCACAAGCATCAGAAACTCCAAAAGTCCCATTTGGCCTTGCCCACTTTCTAAAACCACTTGGCAAGTGCCAAGAAAGTTGCTGGCAGGCATACGGTTGCCAGTTTCAGGCTGGGAAATACCTGGACATTTTGGGGGTGGAGCCTGGGGGGAACACACTTCAATGGGGTATGATGCCATAACCCTCAGTCTGTGTTAGGATGCCTTCTCATGTTCTTAACCAGCACAGGAAGCAATTTCTGTACAAAAGCATGCAATGCCCAGCCATTTCATGTTTTCCCCTGGGTATCCTTGGCTCGGGACACTGAGCATGAGATTTCTGTAATGACTGTCAATAAATCAAAAGTAGGTTTGCAACTTACAGGTACACACCTGAACAGCATAATCAAGATTGCAACAGCACAGACATTTTGATGCAATAATTCAGAGTAAGAGGTGGCAGCTATCGGACACTGTTAAATAAACAAAATCTTGCAAGAGTGCTAATGTTTTAAGCATGTTTTATTTAAAGTTTTAAAAAATCTTTAATTGTGTTTGTGTCCTTTATAAAGTTTATATCTCCGCTACCTGGCAGTACACTTTATGACACACCTGGCCCGGCCCAACAAGGTCTCATTTATGCCAGATCCAGCCCACATGACCAATGAGTTTGACACCCCCTGCCACAGAATCCGCCTTCTAAAGTGGCCATTTTCTCCAGGTGAACTGATTTCTGTCGCCCGGAGATCAGTTCTAATAGCGCAAGGTCTCTAGCCACCCACCTGCATGATGTGGAATAAAGAAACAAAAAGAAGCAGCAGCAAATTTGTGGATGGCAATTGGACTTGAATCCATTTTTTCACAGCGAACATGGGTGGGGTACAACCTCGGCTGAGTCACCGTGGTCCGTTTGTGGCTGAAACCACTTGGAAGCTGGCAACGCTAGAGGTGTCATGCTGGGCACACCTGGTTGAAGGAAAAGGTGAAGGGGCGTGAATTACGCATAGCACACAGAAAGGGGGAGGAAGAGAACCCCCCACGCGACTAGACTTGGGAGTGGGGGGTGTCACCCAATGAAGCCGGGCAAACAAAATTAATGATTCCTTCGTAAAGGCAAAATGTGCTGTCGAATCAGGGCCGGCTCTTGGAGGCCCCATGAAGTTCCACCTTGCGGGGTTTTCACACAAAGACATGAAGCGGTCTTATACTGAACCAAAGTCCACCAAAGTCAGTCTTGTTTACTCAGACCAGCAGCGGCTCTCCAGGGTCTCAGAAAGAGGGTCTTTCACATCACCCGCTGCCTGGTCCTTTAGCTGGAGATGCCGGGGATTGAACCAGGGACCTCTGGGATGCCAAGCAGAGGCTCTGCCACTGAGCCATCGGGACTACAAGGCAACAAAGGGGCAGAGGCGGTTTCGCCATTGCCTCTCTCTGCACAGCAGCCCGTCTTCCTTGGGGGTCTCCCATTCGAGGACTGAAGAAGAGTTGGGTTTTATACCCCTCTTTCCCCTACCCTAAGGAGTCTCAAAGCAGCTTATAGTCATCTTCGCGTCCTTTCCCCACAGCGGGCGCCTTGTGAGGTAGGTGGAGCTGAGAGATTTCTGACAGAGACAGCTGTGACTGGCCCAAGGTCACGAAGCAGGCTTCACGCGGAGGAAAAGTGGGGAATCAAACCCGGTTCTCCAGATTAGGGTCCGCCACTCTTAATCACCACACCACACTCACCCTGCTTAACCTCCAGCTCTGATGAGACTTGGGCTATTTGGGTTGCTAGAAGCATAATTAATTCCTGGAACTCCCTGCCACAGGAGATGGAGGCTAATTAGCTCCAGGGCTTTTTTTGGTAGAAAAAGCCCAGCAGGAACTCATTAGCATAAGAGGCCACACCCAACAGCAGAAACTCATTAGCATGTTAGGCCACATTCCCCGTGTTACCAGAAGTGTGGTCATCCAGCCACACCCACCTTTTGCTTCTTATTCTGTTTTCCTTGTTTGTTGTCAAAACCCCAGGGCTTTCTTTTGTAGCAGGAACTCCTTTGCATGTTAGGCCGCACACCCCTAATGTAGCCAATCCTAGTGAGTTTCTGCTGTTGGGTGTGGCCTATTATGCTAATGAGTTCCTGCTGGGCATGGCCAACTCAGGAGCCGGCCAGAACTCTGTTCCTGTGCGTTTCTGCCCCAAAATAGCCCGGATTAGCTCAAATAAGCGTCAAATGAGGATCAGGCAAATACAAAGAAGAGGAAACCTCTAACCAAAAACGGGAGATCAGCCAGGGAAGAGTCCTCCTGCCCAGCTAAGGGCACTGGGCGGCCATTGTTGGAAAGAGGAGGACAGATTAGATGGGCCTCCTCTTACGTTCTTAAAATTTGTTTTTCTTCTGAATCAAATGACTAACTGCAATAGGCAGATTTGGATATATATTTTTTCCCGCTGTACATAGATGCACAGCTAAATAACATGACTGGTCTCGTGCCTTCCCAACAACTAACAATTAACAAAGGGGTCATAAAACTGGTTTGCGTTAATCATTACCAAACTCCGGCCTGCTCCAGCAGGGATTTTGAAAGGTCTACAGGCGGCGGAAGTTCTCTTGCTTCCAAGACACGGGTGGGGCTGTGGCTCGGTGGCAGAGCATCTACTTGGCACGCAGAAAGTCCCGGCTTCAATCCCTGGCATCTCCAGCTGAAAGGACCAGGCAGTAGGCGGTGTGAGAAAACTCAGCCTGAGAACCTGGAGAGCGGCTGCCAACCTGAGTAGACAATACCAACTTCAATGGACCAAAGGTCTGACTCAGTATAAACCAACCTGTGTTCGTGTTTGGCTCTGAGGACCAGAAACCATCACTCGTCTTTTGTATTTTACCTTTCTAAATGCTCCTAAGGTGAGTGGTCTTCATGTTCCACTGTGCAACAGGAGAATCAGCTGCCTAGGGAGGTGGCGAGCTCCCCCTCACAGGCAGTCTTCGAGCAGCGGCTGGACGGACACTTGCCAGGGAGGCTCTAGGCCAGGGGTGTCAAACGTAAGGTCCGAGGGCTGGACCAGGCCCGTCCAGGGCTCTTGCTCAGCCCACAAGCAACTGGTATGTATGGAAACGTAAGGTACTCCCTTGTTTATAGTATCTCTTGGAGAAAAACTAATCTTGCATGTGATTAAATACATTCATTTGTGGATTCCCCAGTAAAAAAAAAACAATTGCTTTCACTGATAGGAATCAACTGCTTTTGTTTGTACTTTGAGTAAAAAACATTACTGCTAATTGGGTTTGCCTGTGTCCTTTATAAAGTTTATATCTCCGGTGCCTGGCATGACACTTTATGGCAGGCCCGGCTTGGCAGAGTGACATTCATGTCAGATCTCGCCCTTGTCACAAACGAGTTTCACGCCTCTGATCCTGCAAGATGTTGGGCTGGATGGCCTGCCTGGCCCCTTCCAACTCTGTGATTCTATCTCGTGGTGAAGAGTCCCAGAGGCTGATTGTACCTGGTACTGTTAAAAAAACAACCGCCCTCCAGTGCTTGTTTTCTTTGAATTTGCTGCTTATTAACCGCAATGAAAGGGATGCACAATTTTGCACTTTGTCAAAACCATCCTACACTAGAAAGCCTTCATTTGTGGGCCATTCTATCTCTCCTCCTTCCATCATTTTGGACAGGCTCTCTTTCTGGGATATATTTATTAGACTCCTATTGGAAAGAGAAGTAATTCAGTTTCAGCACTGGCATCCCAAACAAGGGAAAATGCACTCAAGGTGCAAAAGGCGTATCTGCACCGGAAGGATCCCGCCTGTTGCATCTCTGCATCAGCGACCGCTCCGTCCAAGGCTGTTTTCCAAACCGGGCGGATAATTTTGCCACCTACAGCTCAGGTGCAACTGAAGAATTCAATCATTTGTCATCGTCAACCAGTAACAGGAGGCGCCTGCGGTTCTCTGCACGATTCACCGTGTAGGGCACGCATCCATGCTGGGCTGGGCGGCGAACAGAGATCAGTGATTCATGCAGAAAGTGTGTGTCTGTCGGTGTAATTCAATGGGAAATGAAACTGTACGTGCAGTCAGGAACTCATTCAGAGACCCACCTCCCCGAGAGGCCCCTTCCTGGCCCTTCTGCGATCCCATGCCTTGACAAGGCTTTGCTTTTCCCTTGCGCAGGGGCCAACCTGCCCTTGTGTTAAGCGGGAGCTCATTAGCACCTAATGAATGTTAATTTGCTATAACGGAGCCTCCCCCTTTCTTGGCTAGAACGGGAGAGCTAATTGAGCTGTATGCCCGCAAGTCTCCAAAGCGGACTCGCTAATGATCTCCACAAGGTGCCCCCTGGAAGGGAGCATTAATCAGGCCTTGTTAGGGAGGAATGGAGGATCCAGGGTTCTCTCCGACCCGGGATGCTGGAGCCACGTGGGATGAGACCTGAACTCTCGTTTCCAACAGAGATGGCAACCGGGGCACAAAGGCGGCAACCATCTGGAGACCAAGTCCCAGGAGGAAAGGTTGAAGGAGCTGGGCACGTTTAGCCTGGCGAGGAGATGACTGAGAGGTGGTATGATAACCACCTTCAAGTACTTGAAGGGCTGCCCCATAGAAGATTGGGAGGAGTTGTCTTCTGTTGCCCCAGAAGGCCGGACCAGAACCCAACATGTTGAAATTAAATCAGAAGAGTTTTTGGCTAAACATTAGGAAGAACTTCCTGACAGTCAGAGCGGTTCCTCAGTGGAACAGGCTTCCTAAGGAGGCAGTGGGCTCTCCTGCTCTGGAGATTTTCAGACAGAGGCTTGATGGCCATCTGACAGCCATGCGGATTGTGCAAACCTGGGCAGATCATGAGAAGGGAGGGCAGGAAGGGTTGCCTCAGTGCTTAGTTCTTGTGGCCCTTTCTGACACGCCCAAGGAAATGCCCATCACCACTTTGGGGTCAGGAAGCCATTTTTCCCCAGGCCAGTTTGGCTGGAGATCATGGAGGTTTTTTAGTCATCTTCTGTGAGAACAGCAGTCAGTGGGGGTATGGAGGGGGAGGTATTTGTGAATTTCCTGCATTGTGCAGGGGGGTTGGACTAGATGACCCTGGAGGTCCCTTCCAACTCGATGATTCTATGATCCCGTTGCTGGTCTCCAACAGCTGCCGTTGAGAAGTAAACCATCTCAGAACATGGAGGCCCCTTTTCACTATCAGCAGAAGCCTAAACCTCTCCCTCCATGTGTTTATCTAAGCTTCTTGGAAGAGCACAGGAACAGCCCTGGCCTGATATAGAGAAGACCTCCGGATGTCACCCTCCCCCCCCCAACGCACACAGATGCACCACAGCAAACTGCATTTGGCTTGGTTTATTTCATTCACAAAGGCAGTAGAAGAGTCCATCCATCATGATCTCCTTCTCGCAGCAGATCCATGCCGCCAACTACTTCTGGGCCTTCCCAACAAAGGGGGAACATGCGTCGGTGAGACGGAGCGGAAGACTGCCACCCCCCCTCGTAACAGCCTGGCATACCGACCTCACTAGAGGAGAGAGCCCCCTCAAAGCACCTGAATGGCAGCATGGCCAAAAGACCCCTGCCCTGTCCCATTTCCCATGCTGGAGAACTGTTCTTCTCTCACTCGATTACCCCAACCGGACCGCCTGAGTTCCAGCCTTCGCCAAACGTTCCTCCCGAGCCCCCTCAAAGTGGATCTTGGCTGAGACGGGCATCTCTCTTTGCAAGCCGGGCAGGGCCCAGCTGGCCATCTTGACCCCCAGGGGGGAAAAAAAGCAGCGGGGTACAGACGGTACAAGAAGTACGAATGAGTCGAGCTGGCTGGTCAAGTGTAGGCTGGAGCCACGGTGCCAAGATCTGGTGACCGAGCAATCCAGGAGCCGTGGGTGACCTGCGGGTGCCATGTCGTACTTGATGGGAAAGTTTCGGAGATTGTCTCAGGGACAGGTACATTTGGCAGAGCAGTTTCGGGATGCCATGCTGAAAACCTGTCGATGCAAAGGAGGCCCCCTCCAGCAGATGGGGACTTGCGGTTGCCCCAGGTCTCTCTCGGCCGAAAACCAGCACCCCCAACCTCTCGTGAAAATGGCGACTCATGAGGGCATCCTCCACATTGGGTCCTTGTGCAAAACAGCCTGTTCCCGCAGCAGAGGTTCTGTCTGAGGCCACAGGGCTGAGGGTGAGGCGGGCCCGGGAGGAGGGAAGCCGTGCTCATAAAATCTGCTCCGTGCTGGAAGCAGAAATGTCTAACAGTCTCCAGGCGGCATACGGGTTGAGTTCTTCGGGGTCTCTGCAGAGGGCCCAAACGTACAGCATCCGCAAGACCTTGTCCTAGAAAGAGAAGGGGGGCCGGTGTTAATAGGGCCAACGCATGATTGGGGCCTCCTCAATGGACAGCTCCCAGATACTGGTCAAAATCGCCCGCACTAAAAAAGTGACATGAGACGTTGAGGAGGAGGAGGAAATTGGATTTATGCTCCGTCCTTCACTTGGAGTCTCAGAGCAGCTTACAATCTCCTTCCCCTTCCTTTCCCCACAACAGACACCCTGGGAGTAGGTGGGGCTGAGAGAGCTCTGAGAGAGCTGCCCTTGAGGGAACAGCTCTGAGGGAACTTGTGACTGACCCAAGGCCACCCAGCTGGCTGCATGTGGAGGCGTGGGGTTGCCTGGTTCTCTCAGATTAGAGTCCGTGCTCCTAACCACTACGCCAGACTGGCTCCCTGAGATATGGGAGGGGAGGGACTGCAGGTTAGCGAGAGACAGGGAAAGAGAGAACCCGGCAGGCATGCAGGTCGTCCCAGGTTCAATCCCTGGTGTCTTAAAATGCCCTACGGTAGCTGGAATAAGCAGTGACCTTTCTCTGCCAGAGGGCTGCAGCTGAGTAGGCTGCTCTGGGCGGAATGGACGGATGAATCAGGAGTGCGCGGCCTAAGCCAAAGCTCTCTCCAGTTAGACAGAGCTGCTCTGACCAGGCAGGTCACCCCTCAGTGTTGAGAGCGGCAGACAGATATGGGTGAGCTTGCCGATGGGGAAAGGGGGGGACTGTCACAATCTGCTGGTTCCATGGCGGAAACTGTACTATAAAGAAGCTGACTTGGGAAGGGAAACTTTCCATGAAGGTTTGCAAAGCAGGGGCCCTTGCGGAAGCTACCCGATCGGCTACTGCGTTCAAGTAAGTAACAGGATAACCGAAATCACATTTACACCCACAAGTAGCAGACTCAGCACCCTTGACATGAAGTCCACGAAACTGTGCTTTTTTTGGGGGGGGGGCAATCTGCACAGCTGCAAAGTTCGGCAAACCTTCTTTCAACAGTTCTACTGTGTCTTCGCGATAATCGGTGATGTCTTTATACTGGCTCCGAGGGAGTCTGTCGCCAATGACTTGAACAGTTAAGTGGCCGCTGATTAACAAGGGAAACAAGGTTACGGAATAGTGGAACCTGTGGGGCCATCTGGAAAGAGAATGGCTGTGTCATTTCAGGCATCACCCAAACAGAATATCCTGGCCTGATTGGACTGGAAGTTAAAAACCAGTGATTTGAACTGTGCCTGCAAACAGGCTGAAAATTCTGTGGGCATTGGCAAACCTCTGACTATCCCTCCAGTTTGGCAGAGTAGTGAGGAGCACAGACTCCAATCTGGGAGAACCGGGTTTGATGCCCCCACTTCCTCCACATGCAGCTGCTGGTGTGACCTTGGGTCAGGCACAAGTTTTCTCAGAGCTGTTCTCTCCAGGGCAGTCCTCAAGAGAGCTCTCTTGGCCCCGCCTGCCTCACAGGGTGTCTGTTGTGGGGAGGGGGAAAGGGAAAGGAAATTGTAAGCCGCTCTGAAACGCCTTTGGGTCGTGAAGGGCGGGGTATAAATCCAATCTCCTCTCTTCTCCTCTTCCACTGTACGTTGGACATGGAAGATGGCGACAGCTGGGTTTGCCGGCACAGGGCAGTCCCTGCTCTCCCTGGGACAAAGTATTCCCCTGGGGGCTTCTATTAACCATGCGTGATTTTTAAACACACAACTGAACTGATTTCGTCCATTCATCTTTCTGGGGGGGAGGGGACACCTCCCAGCCCGTGCGAACAGAGAACTCCTTGGCTCCTGTCGGGACAGGAGTGATTTATTTCCACATTCAAATTTATTTAAATCCAAACAGTTACAAGGCTTTCCATCAACCCCCTGCTCAGCAATTAAGCAATTTAATTAACTGTCTCCACGCCACGTTAATGGATTAGAGATCCCCCGCTGGTTGACAACTGTAATTACGGGGCCGTCATCGCTGGCAGGGGGGGGTTCACGGAAGGGAGAGATGACAAATGAGAGGACATCAAAAGGCAGATGAAGGGTGCTGGGCTTCAAGGAGAGATCCTCTCCCCGCGCGGTGGGAGCTTCCACTTACCGGATTGCCTTCAACCACGACCCCTTGCTGGTTCTCGATCACCATGACCAGCTGGGCTTGGAAAGTGATTATCAGCACTGGGCCCTGCTCCATCATTTTACCTATTGCAAGCTGCAAAGACAGAGAGAGAGACTGAAAGTCACTAGTCCACAACGTTTCAGCATAGATGGGTGCGGCCATCAGATCTTCCATTCTCCACACAAAAGGAAGAGTGGGCCTTGACCTGGAGAGCCTGGGAAAGCTGGATCTCATCAGATCTCAGAAGATAAGCAGGGCGAACCCTGGCAAGCGCTTGGATGGGAGACGTCCAAGGAATACCAGGGCTGGGACGCAGAGGCAGGCAATGGCAAGCCACTGTTCTGAACGTCCAAGCCCCAACAGGGGTTGCCGGAAGTCCGTCATGACTTCCAGGCACGTGCGTACACACAAAAATACCAAACCCCCCCCTGAAAAAGGAAGAAAGAATGAGATAATTAAAGCCCGTCAGGTGTGGCATTTGGAATGTGGAATGGGAAACCGTGGTTTGTGCAGTGAAGCTAGAACTTGGGCGGAAGCCCCGATGCCCCGTCATCACTTAGAAGTTGAAGAAGAGAGAAGAGATTGGATTTATACCCTGCCCTTCACTACCTGAAGGAGTCTCAGAGCGGCTTTCCCTTCCCCTCCCCACAACAGACACCCTGGGAGGTCGGTGGGGCTGAGAGAGCTCTTTTCCAGGACTGCTCCTGAGAGAACAGCTCTGAGAGAACTTGTGACTCACCCAAGGTCACGCCGGCAGCTGCATGTGGAGGAGTGGGGAATCAAACCCGGTTCTCCCAGATTAGAGTCTGCGCTCCTAGCCACGACTCCAAACTGGCTCTCAGTTCTTCAAGTCCCAACACATATCTCCTTCCTGTCTGCACTTTTTAAAATATTTGGAAGAAGCCGCTCTAACGCTTCTGGTGAGGTATACTGTTATTTGGCAGGAGCCTGTGTAGATAGGAGTGCTGCGCTGGGATGGGGGGGTCCAAGCCCCCTCCCCCCGTCATGGCAGCCCACTGAGTGACCTCGGGCCAGTCCCGCTCGGCCTCACCTACTTCACAGGGTTGCTGTGAGGATGAAATGGAAGGGGAGGGAGAACCTCACCTGCCAAGCTTGAGCTCCTTGAAGGAGCAATGATAATTAAGAAGACAAGAAAGAGGAAGAGATTGGATTTATACCCCGCCCTTCACTACCCAAAGGAGTCTCAGAGTGGCTTACAAACTCCTTTCCCTTCCCCTCCCCACAACAGAAACTCTGTGAGATAGGTGGGCTGAGAGAGCTCTTTCGAGGACTGCCCTTGAGAGAGCAGCTCTGAGAGAACTTGTAACTGACCCAAGGTCACACCAGCAGCTGCATGTGGAGGAGTGGGGAATCAAACTCTGTTCTCCCAGATTTGAGTCCGCTGTTCTTAACCACTCCACCAAACTGGCTCTCCAAGGGCCCTTGGAGAGAGATGGTATAAACCCTTTGATGGAGATACAGCTTTTGGAAAGGGGTGGGTGGGTGCTGCTGAGATGGGATCTCTGGGACTGGGTGTGTGTGTGTGTGTGTGTGTGTGTCCCCCTGGGGAAGGGTGAGAGTCTGAAGGTTAGACAGCCAGAGCTGCCAATCCCTCACTGATGACAACAGAAGTTGGTCTAGGGAATTACGTAGATTTTCATGGGTTCCTCGGCCTGCCATTCCACAATCCCCGCCACCGGCAGGCCCCAGACCGCCCACACCCTTCTGCTGGAAGCTCTCCGCCCCCTCTGCTCCACGCTTTTTGCTGTTTTTTCTTGCACGCTGCGTGGCCAGGGACGGAGGGGACTTGGAGCTGGGGAGCCGAATCATTTTCTCATTCTCCTCCTTTCCAGCCCCACCTGGCGGCTCTCCGTTGCCAGGGAAACGGATGCTTCGCTTTCTCACCAGCCCCAAGCTACGTCACGGGGAACTGGGGCAGTATTTTTAATGCCAAGTGTGAATGCTGAATAAAAAGCCCTTCCGGAAAGACGTCTCAGCACCTCAGTCCGGTCCCGTGTTTATACCCGGCACAGATTCCTGAGAAGCATCTTTCTGGTGAAGGAGTAAGTTGCTAGACCTCAGGGTGGCAGGCTGTCGATTCAAACCCAGCGCTGGCAGTCTCCCTACCTGCTCACTCCCCATCTGCAGGAGATTCGGAGATTTCTCAATTTTTTTGCTTCATTTGCTTTTTTTCGAAACAAGGATGTCGCTAGACCTCAAGACTGCTTTGCCACACCCAAAAATCAGAACTCCAAACATGCCAGAGAACCAGTATCCATCCCACATACCGGGTCCCTGAAAGCTTCTAAATCCACGTATCTTTTCAAGAACCAAACTAAATGTCTCACATTCAAGGGTCACTCTTCCATAATGAGACAATGAACGGGTTACACGCAAGCACACCCACTAAAGCGCAAGTAATTTCTCCCCCCCCCAGCAATGGCATGCAAGTTGTAAGGTAAAAGTAAAGGTTTCCCTTGCTCAAAAGCCAGTCGAATTCGACTCTAGGGTTGCGGTGCTCATCTCCGTTTCCAAGCCGAAGAGCCAGCGCTGTCCGAAGACGTTTCTGTGGTCATGTGGCCAGCATGACTAAACGCCAAGGTGCGCAGAACGCTGTTACCTTCCCACCTAAACGGTACCTATTTATCTACTTGCAATTTCTTGCTTTCGAACTGCTAGGCTGGCAGGAGCTGGAACCAGAGATGGGAGCTCACTCCGTCATGCGGCACTTGGGTCTCGAACTGCCGAACTACCGACCTTCCAGCCTGCAGTTCAGCGTCTTAACCACTTGAGCCACCGCAGCTCCATGCAAGTTGTAGAAGCACGCAAATTGAACAAGACCTAGACAATGTAACCTAACCATGCTTAGACCACAGACTTTGCTGAGGGCCATTCGCACTACTGAGTTCTATTCCAAATTGGTATTTATTTATTTATGTTATCTGCAGCCTGCCTTTCTCACTTGGACTCCAGGTGGATTACAAGAGAGTGAGTCAATACAGGAGACAGGATGGCCCATTCAGTGACAAACGCAATAGGAATTATGGCTGTAGAACCAACCAGAAAGTCTACAATCAGAACTCAAGCTAAAAGTTCGATTAAAAAAAGAGGAAAAGGAAATCAATAAAAAAAGGAAAAGTCGAAAAAACAAAAAACTTTCAAGATTCCTCAATGACACAAAGACAGTTACTTAATATTAAGTCCAAAATTATGGCAGTTAACTTACACTAAACAACAAAATCACCTCAACATTTCTTAAATTTCTGTTTTTTAAAAGAATCTCCGTAATCATCAGATCCCCAGATCAACAAATCGTTTTTTTCTTTTTTCATGCAATAAGTCAATAAGAGGTTTCTAGTCAGCCATTAATGTACATATAGGATTTTCTCTAATCAGAGAAGTGCCTGCAAAGAGACTTTCCTCCCCTTTCTATCGAACTTTTAGTTTTTGTTCTGCTTAAAAACTCTTAATAAAAGATTATTACAAAATAAAGACAGAACTGAAGCAAGGCATAAGTCTCGAGACAACACATTAAAAGATGCAAACAGTACCTGGTGGGGATCCTCGCTTCAGCAAGTTATGGACAGTAATACCGACAACAGTCCCCAATAATTTACCCAAGTAGCTTTGGGAAATGTTTAGTATTGCGTGACTCTATCGCTCATTTGCACTGTTTCAACTGCAGCAAGATGCCACAGGGACAGAGGCAACGGCACCAACGTGAGGAACCTGCGACTTACGTCCACATTGTCGATGTCCAGGATTTTGGAGCAGAACCGAAGACCCGTCGCCTTTGCCTGCTGAATCGGCTGCGCCAGCTGGCTGTAGGTCTGAAACGGGAACCCACCGGTTAGAAGAGATTGGATTTATACCCCACCCTTCACTCGGAGTCTCAGAACAGCTTACAAACTCCTTTTCCCTTCCCCTCCCCACAACAGACACCCTGCTGAGAGAGTTCTTTCCAGATCTGCTCTTTCCAGAACAGTTCAAAGAGAACTATGGCTTGCCCAAGGTCACCCAGCAGCTGCAAGTGGAGGAGTGGGGAATCAAACCTGGTTCTTCCAGATTAGAGTCCACACACTTAACCACTACACCAAACTGGGTCTCAATGACACTTCTAAGCTGGCCTCCAAAGACAAGGAGGGCGGCGAAGAAGCGGCGGCGGCGGCAACCAAACGGTACACATGCTGAGACTCTGCACATGTGCAGAAAAAAAGGCCACCCCTCCATATCTATCACCAGGCTACAGCTTGAACACACAACGCTGGTCTTATACGGAGTCAGACCACTCATCTACTAAGGTCAGTTCTGTCTACTGAGATGGGCAGTGGCTCTCCAGGGTCTCGGGCAGAGGTCCTTCGCATCACCTCCTGCCTGGTCCTTTCACCTGGAGATGCCGGGGATTGAACCCGGGACCTTCTGCATGCCAAGCAGATGCTCTGCCACTGAGCTGTGGCTAATGCTCCTTGGGTTTCCTCGGCGCAGCCAGCTTAAGAGGCTCTGGTCCTGGATGACTGTCAGACATTTATAACTGGGGCTGGAAACAGCTCTCTGACAAGAGAAAATGGGATTACACTACCCGGGGAGCATTGCTAAACTAAGCCCACCACAGATGTCCTTTTGGCAGGGCTCAGCCCACTGAGTCAGCTTCTATTTTGTAAACGACGATTTGTTTTGCCGTGCAAGTATGGGACTTTTGGCGCGCTCCCTTTGTCGAGCTCGACTTAACTTTCGACTCTTTGCTGGCCTGCTTCCTTTCTCCTCGCTTGCCACGTTAAGTTCCCCGGGGGGGGGGGGAGTGTGGCTGGAGTCCCTGGGAGCAGGAGCGGTAGCAATCTGAAGCGTGTCCCAAGTGTCTGGCTCCCGTGGGATTGACCGTGGAGATCTCTATGCCAGCCTGGGTTAGAATAGGGCATCCTATCTCTGTCCACGTTGCCACAGTTAAGCTGAGGGGTGGGAATGACGTGTGCCTGAGTGGAATTTTCTGGTTTTGCCTGGAACCTGTATGTCCCCCCCGTTTCCTCTTCAGTCCCAACAAAAGCTCTTGTACCTACAGCAAGCGTATCTCTAATAAAGCATTACACCGCCAACAGTGTGTGTGGAGCGTGACTTGGCGAGGGGACCCGACACCCTTCCTCGCAGGGTTGCTGCCACCATGAGGAGCCCGCCGTTCCAGTCTTGGGCCCTTTTTAATCCGGAGCTACCTTTATGCTTTCTCCAAAGTCGTGTTTAACATTTCTTCTTGCTGTTTCTTGTTTAATTGTAATGCATAAAAAGCCCTTGGGAAGGGGCTGTGGCTCAGGAGGAGGAGGAGGAGATTGGATTTATAGCCCGCCCTTCACTACCTGAAGGAGTCTCAGAGCGGCTTCACAGGGTTGCCGTGAGGATGAAATGGAAGGGGAGGGAGAACCTCACCTGCCAAGCTTGAGCTCCTCGGAGGAACAATGATAATTAGGAAGAAAAGAAAGAGGAAGAGATTGGATTCATACCCCACCCTTCACTACCCGAAGGAGTCTCAGAGCGGCTTACAATCTCCTCTCCCTTCCCCTCCCCACAACAGACACCCTGTGAGGGAGGTGGGGCAGAGAGAGCTCTTTCGAGGACTGCCCTTGAGAGAGCAGCTCTGAGAGAACTTGTGACTGACCCAAGGTCACCCAGCTGGCTGCATGTGGAGGAGTGGGGAATCAAACCAGGTTCTCCCAGATTAGAGTCCGCGTTCCTAACCACTAAAACAAACTGGCTCATCATGCAGAGGGTCCCAAGGTTCAATCCCCGTCATCTCCAGTTAAAAAGGGATCAGGTTGGAGGCGATGCGAAGGCCTCAGACAACCTGAGACCCTGGAGAGCCACTGCTGCCAGTCTGAGCAGACAATTCTGACCTCGATGGTCTGGTTCAGTATAAGGCGGCTTCCTGTATTCATGTGTCCTCACTGGACAAGAGCCATTTGGTCTGGCACCCTGTTCCCAGCAGTGGCCCACAAGTAAAGCAAGGAGGCAACAGTCCTCCCTTATCGCCTGCATTCAGAGATGCCGTGCCTCTGAACAGGGAGGTTCCATTCTGCCGGCACAGCTGATAGATGCTGACAGACCTCTCTTCCATGATGCTGTCTGGCTCCCTTTGCAATGGCTACCGCCGCCGCATCTAATTTCATAAGGTAATTATGCCTTGTGCAGAAAAGGATGGCCTTTTTGACTGTCTTGAAGTCCCCTTTCTCAGGTGCCTCCAAGTTCTGGTTTGAGGGGCCTGGGTCTCCCTGCCCGGCCTGCACAGCGGGAATGGGAAACAAAAGGCTGGGAGAGGGCCTGGGGCTGCTGGTTGCCACCCTCCCTGGTGACTCATGAGCAATGGGGTCCAAAGGGCTACCGGGGATGATGCAAACCCTGCCTGCTCCTGTCTTGGGTAAGATACTCACCGATTCATAGCACCAATCTTTCAGGATATCCAGATCTCCGGTTACCATGGCCTAAGGAAGAGGGAGGAGAGGGAGGGAGGTTGTCAACAATGGAGATCGTAGCCGCAAGAGGAAAGATGGATCCCTCAGTGAGCCAGAAGCCCCTCGGAGGCTGCCCCTGCTTCCCCCGAGAAAAGACCGGGGTACCAAGCACCGGCTTGGCCCTACCTGGATTCCAACCTCTGCCTCTCCTCTGTCTTCCCTGACAGTCTTTCCGTTCCATGTGAAAGTGAACAAAATTCAGAGTCCGGTCAGGCACCTTTAAGACCAACAGAGGTTTATTCAAGGTATGAGCTCTCGTGTGCAAGGCACACTTTTCCAAATGCACTGGAAGGGTGTGTAAGGTTCAGTCTTATAGACGGGGAGATTAACACGTAGCACGATGGTGTTTAAGATAACACAAAGCCCAAAATAACAAGCTAAGGCTATAAAGTCAACAGCTTATAAACTTAGCTTGTTATTCTGCACTTTGCCTATCTCAAACATCATCATGTTACATGTTAATTTCCCCGTCTATTTATTTATTTATTGGATTTATAGCCCCCGCCCAAGCAGGCTCAGGGCAGCTTACATAAAAGTGTTAAAGCAACTGAAAAACACATAAGATCTAAAGTGCAATGCATACATTGTGCACTGTAAGTCTGAACCTTATACACCATTCCAATGTGTTTTTTTAAAAGTGTGCCTTGCACACGAAAGCTCATACCTTGAATAAACCTCTGTTGGTCTTAAAGGTGCCCGACTGGACTCTAACTTTTTATTACTGCTCCAGCCCCACACGGCTGCCCACCCGAGTCCTTCAACTGCAAGCCTGCCTGGAGGGGGCGTCACGCTTTGATAAAACTGCTGCCCAGGTGATCCCATTATTCATGCGCCCCCACCCCCATCACGAGGATGGCAGCAACCGAGATGGCAGCTGGAGGACACTCAAAATGCCAACTCTCTAGAGCCCCCCTGCAAGGACGGGCAGGGAGAATGATGCCACTCTGCCGAGGCGGACGGGTTCTGCACAATGCTCCCTCTAAGCTGTGGAGCCTTGTGAGCAAAGATTCTACTTTGGGAGCTCCTGGCATGAAAGTTGTGAGCGAGCGATTTGGCTGCTGCCTGAATCAGTTCGCTCTGGAGCCCTCCTTCCTGAGCTGAGACAAAAATGTGTGTGAGCCGGAGGCTAAAAAACTGTGAGCTAGCTCACACGAACTCAGCTTAGAGGGAACACTGGTTCTGCAGTTCTGCAGCCACATCCACAGGTACAACTCCAAGGTGCACGCTGGGACAAAAAAAATCCCAGCTTCAAATATAGGCTAACAGGGTCTGAACTTGCTAAAACTGAGAGGGAAAAAGATCTTGGGGTCGTAGTGGACAGCTCAATGAAAGTGTCAACCCAGAGTGCCGCAACGGTGAAAAAGGCAAACTCTATGTTAGGGATTATTAGGAAAGGGATTGAAAATAAAACAGCCGATATTATAATGCCCCTGTACAGATCTATGGCGTGGCCTCATTTGGAATATTATCTGCATTTCTGTCACCGTATCTCAGAAAAGACATCGCAGAGCTGGAAAAAGTACAGAGACCAAAAGTTCTATAAATAATACGATTCTCTCCAGCTCCCCGCCCCCCCCCCGCTGTCACCCCAAAAAAGAACGGACCTCCAAGATGTTGGGTATGATGTCGTTCTCACACTGCTTCAGGAACCGATCTTTATCGAAGGTGGGGTCGACGCGAAGGATCTCCGTCAGCACTTCCGACATCTCCGTCTTGGAGAACAGCCCGCCTGGCAGGACAGATGCGCAAGACTGTGTTGGTGGACAGAAGGGAATCACACAGGAAGGAGGAGAAAATGGGGCTGGGAATGGGAGGCTCTGCCCTGGGAGGAGCGGGTTGTGCCCGTGGAAGAGGATTACTCTCATGGCACGGGCGCTCTGGAGAAGAAGGACTTGAGACCCTGACATTCTTAGTGTGCTTCTTAATAAAGAAAATGAACAAAACCCAAGTTCCTAGTCCTTGTGAACATAGATAAAGGCTTGAGGATGTGGGACAGCACCCAGAGAATCATAGAATTGGAAGGGACCTCCAGGGTCATCTAGTCCGACCCCCTACACAATGCAGGAAACCCACAAAAACCTCCAAGATTGCTTCCTGGCCCCAAAGTGGCGATCAGCATTTCCCTGGGTGTGTAAGAAAGGGCCAGGAGAACTAAGCACTGAGGCAGCCCTTCCTGCCCTCCCTCTCTCGTGATCTGCCTAAGTTCACAGAATCAGCACTGCTGACAGATGGCCACCCAGCTTAAAAACCTGCCAAAAAAAGCCCACCACCTCCCGAGGAAGATTCAGAGCTAGAGAGAGACTTTTCAGGATTCCCTCCAGAGGCCAAGGGTAGGTTTGGTCACCACGATAGCATTATTCTTTGCGCTGCCTTCTCAGGGGTCTACCACCCACTCATCACTGGTGGCTGCTGTCACCCCCTCCCCGGCTCTCAGCTGAGCTGCCAGTGCTTGCAGAGGACCTTGGAGAGAGACTGGGGCATCTCTAGTTTGTGCTGGTCTGGAGAAGGTTAAAAACCAGCGATACACCTGGGCCAAGTATTGACCACTTGCGGAAAACCTGACTTCCCTTGCGGCGCAAATGTCAACGGGAGGCCATAAGAGGAGGGATGGTAGGGGGGAGAGGAAGAGAGAAACGTACCAATGAAGTCAGTCACTTTGTCCGTAACGGCTCGCGAAGCCCGGATGATGGCATTGTCGCTCTCGTCGTATTTCATCTTCATTTCGAAGAACCCTGGGGGAAACGGCCAACGTCAGCCGTGGTCTTGCCACACACGCCCCGGTCCCCTTTGCAGAGGACAGCCTGCCAAGGCCCTCCCCCTCCCCTCCCCTCCCGCATGCTGGAGGCAACAAGGGTGAACCTGCGGCTTGCGGGCCCACTTACGGTTGAAGACCACATTGTTGTCCCTGAACTCCTTCCACTGTTGGGACCACTTGGAGTCCTTGTGGAGCACCACCCCCATCGCCTCCCTGCAACGGAGGAAAAGGCCGTCTCAGGAGAGGGAGACAGCACAACCTTGACCAGTGCAGTCACCTTCCAAATGGGGCTGACGAGCCGTGTTCCCTCTAAGCTGAGCGAGTGTGAGCTAGCTCACAGTTTTTTTAGCCTCCGGCTCACACACATTTTTGTCTTAGCTCAGGAAGGATGGGGCTCCAGAGCAAGCTACTTTATGCAGTAGTCAAATCGCTCGCTCACAACTTTCATGCCAGGAGCTCCCAAAGTAGAGGTTTTGCTCACAAGACTCCGCAGCTTAGAGGGAGCATTGGTGACGAGACAGGGCCTCTTCTGTGGTGGCACCTCACCTTCAGAACACCCCCCCCTTGAGGATCGCCTGGCACCTACTTTAGTTTCTTTCAAGCACCAGGCCAAAAGACATCTTTTTTAAATTCAGGCTTTTAATTAGGGCCTTATCAGCCTTTTAATGGTCTCCTTCTGTTTTACGAATAATTGTTATGCTGCTTGAATCAAACGTATTTTTTACAGTTACAAAACAAATCGCCCTTGGGCCCCGCACTTTCAATCTTTAGGAGGATTCAGGATGGCACTGAATTAATTCGGGTTTTCTATTTCCTGGCCATCTTAAACTGTGATTTTTTTTTTCATTGTGGGCTTTTTTTTTTAAAATGTGTTTTTACGATCCCTGCTTTGTTCACCTTGTAAGCTGCATTTCATAAGGCAGAAAGATGGCTAATAAATGTTTAAAATAAAAACATAAATAAAGGCTTGCGGTTTCATACAATTTCTTTTCATTGTAAGCTGCCTGGAACAAGACTCTGAAGAGAGGGGGGGCGCATGTTTTAAGTCCCGTCAACAGCCCCTTATAACCAGAAAAATTTCACCAGGGGCAGGTCACTTAGAGGGCCTTCCTTTCCCTTCCAGAGCTGCCCTGGGGCTTCTGGTCAGTTTCACTCCCTCCCATCAGCTGTTAAACCTAACAACTCATGGGGGGGGAGAGTGAAACTGACCAGAAGCCGCAGGGGGGCTTCCCTGCAGAAGCTGTAGGGCACTTCCCTGGAAGAGCTGGGGAGGTCACAGAGGGGCCAGGGTAAGGAGCACAGCGCAGCAGGCATGGGGCTGGGGTGGGTCTTGCCTCCTCCTGGGGTGGGCCAGGGCTCATCTGTGGTAGGGCACCACCCCACAATGCCCCTGGTCCTCAAGTCACTTCTGACCCGGCGACCCTATAAATTCATGACCTCCAAAATGTCCTCTGGTCAACAGCCATTCTCAGGTCCTGCAAACTAAGGGCCATGGCTTCCTCGATTCAGTCTGAGGAGGTGGTAGAGAAATATCATAGATAAAGAAATAATATACCTGGGCTTGGTATCCAAACGCTACCTCCGGCACCTTAAAAAATGAACGGCCTTATGTTTCGGCATGAGCTTTTGTGAGCTGGAGCTCGCAGCTTGCAGAGAGGAAATGATTCCCTCTTTGCAAGCCTCTGAGGAAGCGAGCGCCAGTTCAGGGAAGCTCATGCTGAAATAAGTGCTGTTCACGCGTCAAGGTGCCGGTGGATTCTTGGTTTATTTCGCTGCAGGAGACAGATGAAGCTGTGAATCAGCTTCTTATAGGGGAAGGAGGGCTTCTTAACTGGGAGGAGGGAGCTGCTCTCAGCTGAGCAGACCAGGAGGATACAGCCCCCCTAAAAGGCTCCCTCCTCCAATCTCGCCAGTGGGGCCCTGATGAGTCTGCACACCAGACGGAATTCTGGAGAACGGTTCCCTCCAAGCCTGCTGCCACCACCCCACCAGGCAAGCTTCTCCCTCCTCCTTCCGCCCAAGAGGTCCCACGAACACAGCCAGTGACCCTCCCTGCTTTGGCTGATACCCACTCATTCGCTTCAAACACCCGCTCATCTTTGCTTCTCTCCCCAGCAAACTCTGTTCTCTTCCGCAGTCTCTCTGGCCGCTTGTAAGGCCCCGTCTGGCCCAGGACGCTCTCGTCAATCTCCTTCCGGACTGTCTCCACTCCCTGTGAGAGAAACATCTGCTGACGTCAAAGAGACAAGGCTGCTGTGCCTTTTGGGGCGACAGCGACAGAGGCGGGAGAGGACTGAAGCCAGCATAGTGATCGAGGGATGTTTCTCAAAGCAAGATACCGGAAGTCTCTCTGGTTCAAGTTTCTTTTTGCCGTGAACTCTTCTGGGGGCTCAAATAAAGCAGAGGACCCCGAAGTGTGAAGGCCTGGGAAGGAAAATGGGGGAAGTCTTGGGGAAAACAGCTTGTGGTGTGCTGTTTATTTGGGGGGACTGTTTTTACTTTAGAATTACTCTTTGTGTTTAAACCAGGAAGTCTCTGCTGCCACCAGGAATTCAAAATTCCAAAAATCTCTCTCTGCTGCTAGTAATGTGACCCAAGGGTCTGGGCTTTTCAGAGGTTTATGTGGCCCTTAGGAAGGACTGTACAGAATTCTGGGATATACTTAAACAAAAACTGATTTATTAATCAAAAAACAAAATAAGTTGCTGGTTATCTTTAACTGTTTTGGCGAAAAGAAACTTGGAAATAAAACTGTCAAGGTATCACACACGGTCTTTCTGATACTAAAATTCCACACCGACAGGAATCTCTCTTTCATATGGGCAGCCACGCTGGCTAAGCACTTTGTCTTAGGCACACAGGAAAAAGCATTTGTCTAACCACACAGTTTAGACACTATTTGTTTCTTTGTCTTATGGACTCTCTCAAAACTTTAGAGTCACACAGACCCTCCTCATAGCTCTTCCACACTTCACCTTTTCAAAGACGCATACACTGAACTCTCTAAGTTTCCACTCAGAACTCTGTCATATCACTCACTGAACTTCCTCCAGATACACACACACAGATACACTCAGAACAACTCCTCCCACACTCTCAGTCATCCACCAATCACAGCACACTTGTCTTCCTCTATCACTCTCCTTCCAGCACTGCACTCAAACCAAACATTCAAAGACACACACAAACATTAAAACAAAGAACACAGCTCCTCCTCTTTTTCCCCCGAGGGACATTTTCAATTTAATGGCTTAAAAAAAAATAGCTTGTATTTTATTCTGTGGTTTTAATCGTAAAGCCACCTCAAAAAGGACTCCGAAGAGGCAGCGTAGTCTAAGTGGGGAGATAAATGAAATTTTTCCAATAGAAAAACTTGGGGGAATGCTGGGGTGGGGGGGGAGAGAACTATTTTATTTTCCTTTTGAAAATGCTTTTAAAAACAAGGAACTCACTCAGAATGGATAGCCTGGAAAATGTTATGCAAGACAACCTACAGCATTCAGTAATAATCATTGCTATGTATACTGCAGACCAGGGGTCTTTTCGTAGAAAAACAGCTGCAGGAGCTCATTAGCATATAGTATGCTAATGAGCTATTGGGCTATTAGCATATGCCACGCCCCCTGACAACACCGGAAGTGACGTCAGAAGGGGAAGCAAAAGGGGGGGAGGCATCTTCGAAAGCCTCCCCTTCCCTTCCCCAGCTGGTCTGGGTGGGGGAGCTAAGAGAGAAGGGGTTTAAAGTTTAAACTCCTTCTCATGAGAGTTGGGCCACAGAAGGAGGAAAGAGGGAAGGAAAGAGAGAGAGTAGAGAGAAGGAAAGAAGGAAGGAAAGAGGGAAAGAAAGAGAAGGAAAGGGAGGGGAAAG
The DNA here is from genome assembly GCA_029375565.1 of Gekko gecko. Classification (NCBI taxonomy): domain Eukaryota; kingdom Metazoa; phylum Chordata; class Lepidosauria; order Squamata; family Gekkonidae; genus Gekko; species Gekko gecko. The sequence goes on from JAPDNY010000006.1 coordinate 10,429,314, forward strand.
AAAGAGAGGGAAAAAGGAGGGAAACAGGGAAAGGAGGAAAAAAGAGAAGAGAAGAAGGTAGGAAAGAAAGAAAGAAGAGAAGAAGGAGGGAAAGAGGAAAAAGAGAGAAGGAAAGGAGGGAATGAAAGAAATTTGGTGGCAATTCGGCCCCATTATATCCTATGGGCCATTGAAGTCAATGGTGAAAACATAGGGTATATTCTGGGGGCTGGAGGGGAGGGGTTTGAGAGAGAGGCTCCAAACTCACAGGATAGCTGATGGAGCCTCTCCCCAAGATACCCACCAAGTTTCAAGAACATTGGACCAGGGGGTCCAATTCTATGGGCCCCCAAACAGGTTGCCCCTATTCCCTCCATTGTTCTCTAAGGAGGGGAAAAAAAGTTATTTTTTTACTTGGTGGGTATCTTGGGGAGAGGCTCCATCAGCTACCCTGTGAGTTTGGAGCCTCTCCCTCAAACCCCCTCCCCTCCAGGCCCCAGAATATACCCTATGTTTTCACCATTGACTTCAATGGCCCATAGGATATAATGGAGCTGAAATTGACATACGGCTGCCTGAAAGACTCCCCTGGACGCCGGCTGGGGGCGGGGCTTGGCTCCTGAGCTCCCGGAGCTGTGCTTCGGTGCGCTCCCCCCAAAAGACCCCTGCTGCAGACTAAAGTTTCCCAATGTGAAGAAGAGAAGAGATTGAATTTATACCCTGCCCTTCACTACCTGAAGGAGTCTCAAAGTGGCTTACAATCTCTTTTCCCTTTCCCTCCCCAAAACAGAAACCCTGTGAGGTGGGGCTGAGAGGACTGCTCTTGAGAGAACAGCTCTGAAAGAACTTATGACTGACCCAGGGTCACACCAGCAGCTGCATACGGAGGAGGGGGAATCAAACCCGGTTCTCCCAGATTAGAGTCTGCATTCCTAACCACTACACCAAACTGGCTCTCCTGTGAGCATCTTTCCTGGCACCCACCAGACATTTTTAGAAAGGGGACAGGACCAGGTGCACATTTTGATTGGCTGTGCAGACTTTTAAGTAGTTGCTTTGGTCGCCCCTTTAGGGCACTTTAAGAAGTTGCTTTGGTAGCAGCTGCTGCCACAGGATTTTCACTGTGCGGCTGAAGATAAGCTGCATGCATGCCAGAATGCATTTCTAAACAATGTGTTTAAACAACATGTTCATAAAGGGCATCCTGTTCGACAGAGAGTCTGCCTGAAATGTTGAGGATAACTACTATGCATGACCTCACTTCCTGAGATTTTTGTGGATGGCTCTGCCTCTTGCAGCAGCCATTTTCTGGCTGCACCCACCATACAGTGTCAGAATTACAAAGGTGACCACAGGTTAAAAACATTGGGGACCCTCCTGATAAACATATACACAATATGTTTTCAAGGATATTGTGATGTCCTCCTTAATGGGGAGACTATTTTTCCTTTAAAAGACACACTGTTCACATAAACTTGGTAGATTACTGCTCCCACCAGGAATTAAAAATTCCAAATCTCTCTATTATGGTAGAATGACCCTGTGTCTGGGCACTTCAGAGGACTATGTTGCCCTGAGGAAGGACTGTTCTGACTGCTGGGATAAGTTTAAACAAATAATGATTTATTTATAAAAGAACAAAATAGGTTTCTGGGTATTTTTGAACTGTTGTTGAAGAAAGGAACTTATAAATGTAACTGATAAAGCTGGGCATCACACACTGTCTCTCAAAACACCAAAACTCAACTCTGACAGCCTTAGCCACTCGGGCTTAGCCACTCAGGCTAAATTCTGCCTCTCTTAGCCACACAGCCTAAACTGTTTGCCTTAGCCTCACAAGACAGACTCAAACTGCTTCTTCTGCTATACAGGCTAAAAAAAACCCACTCTTCACACTCATATCACAGAATCACCTCAGAGACACCAGCCAGTCACATCACACTCATCTCCTTCTATCCCTCTCCTTACATTACTGCAAACTAAACATTTAAAGAAACACATACGCCCAAACATGAAATCATTACAGATATGTTTACATTTAAAATGTGAATAATTCTGGCAAAAATATGCTGGATTCAGGGCCCATTTTCAACCCAGTCGCAGGATGTCTGGGAGCTCACATAAGCTCAGCTCCAGGGGGTGGCACTTACCTGAGAAATGGCCTTGAACGCTGCTGTCCGGCCCAGCTTTTCCCCACCCTTGGAGACTGACTCTGCTGACTGCTTGGCTGTCTTGGCCGCTTCCTCCACTCCTTCCTTGATCTTCCGGCCGATGTCGCTCTTGCTGACTTCATCTAGGCTCTGTGGCCCAAGGAGAGGAGGGTCACAGGAGGGGAAATTACCCACTGGTCTGAAAAGACTGGCACCCCAAACCCCAATTCCCTTAAAAAAGCAATTGTAAAAAGCAACCACTCAGACCCCACCCCCCCAAGTAAGATTAGAACTCAGAACCAATGGGGCAGGAGGTCTGGGACAGAAAAAAAAGAAAATCCTTCTTCACATAAGGAAGAATTTCACGCAGAACTCACAGCCACAGGAGAGTCACCCATTTAAAGGATGTGGAAAGGAGATTAGAGAATTCAAAAAGGAGAAATTCACTGATGACCATTAGCCATTATGGCTAAATGGAACCTCCACTTTCAGAGACAGTGTACCTCTGAATACCAGATGCTGGGGGCAACAATAGGAGAGGCGGCTTCGGCCTCTGTACTTGTGCTTGGGGTTCTTCTGGGGCATCTGACTGGCCATTGTGGTAAAAAGGGTCCCTGCCTATACAGCCCCTCTGGAATGGTCTTTACATGGCCCTAACGATATATAATTACAACCACATCTTCCTTTCCAACCTTCTTGATTCTCTTTTCTGGGTTAGGTTTTAAACTTCTTGTTATTTGCCCTGAGCCTCAAGAAAGGGGGAAAGCCAGAATCTTTAAAGAATAAAATAAACTAAAAAGAACATTAACCTCTTTGACTGTGCCGGTGATTTCTCCAAGCTTCTTTTTAATGACTTCGGAAGTCTTTACTGTTTCAGACTCTATGGTTTTCTGCAAGGGACAGAAAAACAGGCACATAATGTCTGTGTGCACACACACAATGACTGTTGAAAAGGGGGAAATACGGAATTTTCATTCACACCTTTCAGGTTACAGTAAAAAAGTTACTAAATGGTATTTCTTGAAGTACATTTCCCATTGAACGTCACTTGTGCCAATGTGATGCCTGGAAATCTCGCACAAACTTATGTGAAGAGCAAATCCTGCCCAAAACGAAGTGAGTCTTACTTTCAGGTAAATATGCACAGAATCGGGTTGACTTAGGGAGGTGGGGTTCCAGGAAGATACTAAAATTTGGTAATGTTCACGTTCATAAGGCTAGCTTAGAGAAGGTTAACATGGTGTTACTTATTAAACCACCTCTTGAGAACTAGATGCATGATTGCTTACTTCTCTTTTGCTAAACAAAAACTAAGTCACACTGGATGATACACTAGAAGTCAATTCACCATCCAATAAAATATCCCCAGTTCTGATCAAAGAGCATGTAACTCCCTGGAATAAGATGCGTCAAAACCAGGCTCCAATCAAAACCAAATTGCTAAAAGGGAGACCGCGAGTTTGAACACTGGAACAGCTGGAAAGCTTTGGCTTGATGTCCTCCCACAGCCCTTTCTCAGCAACAGGGAAATGCTGATACATCTTACAAGGAGAACCAGAATTCTGTGCAGGAAATAAATACAGTGCCCCCCCCAAAAAAAGTTCTTGATACTTTTATTTGCAAATTAATAAAATTATAAACAGACACAGCGATAAAAAGTAATAAAAAGAAAAGATGAACCACTTTGAAGAGTCCCAATAATACATGCTTACTTGTAATTATAAACAATGAATTTACCGAGTCTAGTTTTCCTGCATCCAAAGGCAGCCCGCCACCCACTACGGGACAAAAGGAAGCTTACGTATTTCCTTCTTGCTTCTTGAAGAGCCTCCGACTCTTCCAGCTTCTTTGCTTCATCCCGGAACTTCTTGATACTTTCTTTCATCTCTTTGTTTTTCGCCAGCTCCTGCTTGATATTCTCCACAAAGCCAGATATAAAGCCTTTCCGACCCCCCGAGGAATAACATCTGGACTGAAGAGAAAAAGGTTTCTGACAGCTCCACATGCGGCAAAGAACGCACACCTGTACTGAAACACCACCAGGGTACCACAGGGCCAAAGGAGTCACTGGCCAATCGGGGGGTCTGATGTCATCAAAGATGGACTTAGCCCAGGGCTCTCTTTCAATTTCAAACAGCCAAGGCAACGCACGAGGCAAAGATTTTCCCTTGGCGTGGCAAATTCACTTGCAAACACTATGGCACGCTATTTATTTTGGATCAGGTGTCATTGCTAACAACGGTGTTTTGAGACGCAGGGGGCTTCCGAACTCCCAGGTTCCACTCAGCCGCTGCAGCCAACAGTGGCAAATAGACATCCGCACCACTGTCTACTGTCCCTTTAATGCTGTAACAAACTGTCTTGTTGGATCAGAGGCTTTCTCTTTCCAACCACGGTCAGCAAGATGCCCTCAGGAAGCTCCTGCGAGAGCAGCAGCTCACTCCTCACACTGTTTGCCCCCAAACAACTCATACTGAAGTATTGTGCCTCTGAATAGGGAGGTTTTGGCTGCGGTCACACACCTCAAATAATCCACTTTCAAAATGGATTTTACTGTGTGAACTGGCAAAATCCAGTTGGAAAGTGCATTGAAAGTGGATTATTTAGTGTGTGTGACCGCAGCCTTTGTTCAGGTAAGGAGACCAACAGGCTCCTGCTCTGTGATGGCATGGTCTAATCCAGTATCCCGTTTCCAACCAGATGCTTTCAGGAAGCCTGCAAGCAGGACGTACACAATGCAGACCTCCCCACATTGCTCAACAAATGGCCCTCAGTGATATACTGGCACCGAACCTGAACGTTCTGTTTAGCTGCATTGGCTCCTAGTCACTGACAGATGCATCCTTCTCCTGACGCAGCAGAAAGCAACTTCATATGTTTGTGAGCAAAAACATGGCTCTGATGGGGCCATAACTCAGTGACAGAGGCACCCATTTGGCACGCAAAAGGCTACTATCCTGGGATCTCAACTTTAAAAGGCTCTTGGATGGTGAAGAAGAAGAGAAAAAGAGATTGGATTTATACCCTGCCCTTCACTACCCAAAGGCGTCTCAGAGCGGTTTACAAACTCTTTTCCCTTCCCCTCCCCAGAACAGACACCCTGTGAGGGAGGTGGGGCTGAGAGAGCTCTGACAGAAACTGCTCTTTTTCAAGAACAGCTCTTATCAGAACTATGGTTTGCCCAAGGTCATCCAGACTGGTGCAAGTGGAGGAGTGGGGAATCAAAGCCGGTTCCCCCAGATTAGAGTCTGCACACTTAACTGCTACACTAAACTGGAAAAAAATCTTTCTTTGCTTAAGGCCTGAAACTTCTCCGGGAAAAAACATGGATGGCCTGATTCAGGTTCTAAGTCCAGAAGCCAAGACTAGATCTAAGGGAGGGTAGATTCGGCTTGAATGTTATGGGAAAACTCCTAACAGTGACAGCAGTTTGACAAATGGAACCAATCACATTATGTGTAAGAGGGGACACCCTCTCTTACTGGAGATCTCAAAGCAGAGGCTGCACAGCCACCTGTTGAAGATGCTCTAGCTCTAGATTCCCTGCATTAGACTAGAAGGCCTGTGTGGCCCCCTTCAAATTTAGGACTCTGTGTTAAGTTACCTGCCTCCCCCCAGATGAAAGTTGCAGTGGACAGTCACCTCCTGCATAAGGTATGGACTTGAGAAAACTATGCAAAAATGAACACTTTAGGATAGGGTGCTTTAGAAAAAAAGACACCAAAAATAATCACCTACACTGAAAAGTTAATACTGTAAATGATTAAAAATCAGAAGCCATGCTGCATGTTGGTCTCCTCCACTTGCAACTCGACAGACACACAAAGCGCATCTTGCAACGCATACCTGGTAAAGCTGCAGGGCCGGTCTGCTGCTGCGATGTACAAAGAAGACATGGCGGGCGGAGCCTGAACACTGTCCAGAAACGAGCCGTATGTTTAAAAGGCATTTCTAGGGTCAGACAGATAAGAGGCCCTCGGTTAACACAAAACTCCAAATGAACACCTGCACTATGATAAGGCTGTTCTAGGGGACGAAGAAGAAGAGATTGGATTTATAACCCACCCTTCACTACCCGAAGGAATCTCAGAGCGGCTTACAATCTCCTTTCCCTTCCCTTCCCCACAACAGACACCTTGTGAGCAGTGTTCCCTCTAAGCTGAGTTAGTGTGAGCTAGCTCACAGTTTTTTAGCCTCCAGCTCACACATTTTTGTCTTAGCTCAGGAAGGATGGCTCCACAGCAAACTACTTTATGCAGTAGCCAAATCGCTCGCTCTTAACTTTAATGCCAGTATCTCACCAAGTAGAACTTTTGCTCACAAGACTCCACAGCTTAGAGAGAGCATTGCTTGTGAGACAGGTGGGGCTGAGAGAGCTCTGAGACAACTGCTCCTGAAAGAACTTGTAACTGGCCCAAGTTCACACCAGCAGCCGCACGTGGAAGGGTGGGGAATCAAACCTGGTTCTCCCAGATTAGAGTCTGTGCTCCTACACCAAACTGGCTCTCTGACTAGTTGAAAGGGATCCAGAACTCATTTGCGAATGTAAGGGGGCAGACTGCACAGACTGGTGTAATAGAGTAAAGGCAGTACCGCAGTAGTTAAGGGTGCTACAATGCATGCTAGGCCAGTAAATCTCTCTCAGTAAATCCCTACATCTTAGGGCTGCTATGAACATAAAAATGGGGATGGGAAGAATGATACATGGAACCTGGAGATCCTTGGAGAATGCAGGGTGTGACAGAGGCATGACAGGTCTGGGTGAAGTTACGGGGGAGGGGGGAGAAAGACACTCTCTACCAGTGTCCCCTCTAAGCTGAGTTAGTGTGAGCTAGCTCACAGGTTTTTAGCCTTCGGCGCACACATTTTTTTCTTCGCTCAGGAAGGAGGGCTCCAGAGCAAAGTAGTTTATGCAGCAGCCAAATCGCCAGCTCACAACTTTAATCCCAGTAGCTCACAAAGTAGAATTTTTGCTCACAGGACTCCATAGCTTAGAGGGAACATTGCTCTCTACCTGTACTCAGAGTCACCACTGCCTGTAAGAGCAGCGTAAGCCCGACCGCGAAGGGGCACTTCGCCTGCGGTCAGGAGCAGGACCCCCTCGCTGAAATCTCTTTGCCTCTTTTGACATAAGCTTGGGTGAAATGACGCAACCCGCGGAAGAAACGCCCTACCGTAGCCTCTTTTAAGACCGGTCTGAGAGAAATGACTCAACAGGAGGGGGGGAGAAAGAGGGACACATTTTGCACATGCTCAGGGACACCCTCTACTTTTGAGAGGGGCCGGTGAAGGGGAAAGCGGCACTTTGGACGCGCCCAGGAACCTTCCCGACCCTGGACGCGCGCGGGATAACTGGGGAGGGGGAAAAGAGAAAGAAACTTCGCCTTCGCGGGCTCAGCCGCCTTACCCGGCACCCCCACAGCACGGCCGCCGCCATCTTCCCCGAGGAACCGTCCGGGCCGAATGAGCGACCTTTCGCGCGGCGCCGGCTGATGACATCACGGGCGCACCTCGCGCGGCGCCTCCCATGACGTCAGGGGCACCTGGTTGCCCCGGCGACGGCCTTGCCTGGACCACGCGCTCGGCGCCGGCTCCTTCGTGACACCGAAGCGGAGGGGAGGCCCCTGGATGGGAAAGGCGGGGCTTCCGTCCCGCTCCCTGTTAAGAAAGAATCCCTTTTACGTCCTTGCACTTTGCATACTTTTAGAATCAAGAGTTGGAAGGGACTTCCAAGGTCATCTAGTCCAACCCCCTCCACAATTTTTTTTTAAAGAAACACTTTATTAAGTTTTCAGTAAGTCACAAACAGTACAGTTAAAAAGCATATTGATTGATTGATTGGATTTATATCCCGCCCTTCCACATGGGCTCAGGGCTGCGAACAAATGTAAAATGTACAAATATAATACCTGCGTAGTACAGTTAGAAAAAGTAGGATTTATTATTAATCCTATTGTAGGATTATATTATTAATCCTATTATAGACTGTATGGCCAGGGTCCAGCCTACCTTTCCCCATATGTTCCCCCAAGGGCACTTCGGCGTGGGGGCCGACATTTCCTGGAAATTCCTGCCGCCAGGAGAGCCAGGGCTTTTTCGGTGGCGGCTCCTACCTGGTGGAAGGAGCTCCTGGAGGACTTCTACCAGGCCTTTTGAGTAGGAGTTGCCACCGCCACTATCCCACCATCGATAACCCTGCCACTACACCATCGCCATTGTTAGGTGCCGGGCGACCCTGGTTGGAGAGGGGACAGGCTATTAGTATGCTGCCAGGGATTAGACCTGCCCCATCTTGGTTTTATATGTTGATGTTGTATTGTATGATTTTATCTGTTTTATATTGTATTATTCTGTTTTAAATCCAGCATTTATGCCCTATTGTCAGCCGCCCTGAGCCTTCGGGGAGGGCGGGATATAAATCCAAAAATAAATAACTAAAAATAAATAAATGCTTTTCTGTAGTATGGTTGCGCAACCCCCTGTATAAAGTGTATTATTTATTGTGGCTTAAACTATATCAAGATAGGAGTACCTCAAGAGAATATTAAGAGCTCATACTTAGGCTATTTAAAGTGTTCCCAGTCAAACTTGTCTATGTGCATCTTATCCACTATGGGATACCATTTATCTAGAGGGTTAACATAAGAACATAAGAGAAGCCAATGTTGAATCAGGCCAATGGCCCATCTAGTCCAACACTCTGTCAATTCCATATGTTAATCACTCTTTGGGTGAAGAAGTATTTCCTTTTATCTGTTCTAACCCGACTGCTCAGCAATTTCATGGAGTGCCCACGAGTTCTTGTATTGTGAGAAAGGGAGAAAAGTACTTCTTTCTCAACCTGCTCAATCCCATTCATAATCTTATAAACCTCGATCATGTCACCCCTCAGCCGTCGTTTCTCCAAGCTAAAGAGCCCCAAGCATTTTAGCCTTTCTTCATAGGGAAGGTGTTCCAACCCTTTTATCATTCTAGTTGCCCTTCTCTGCACTTTTTCCAATGCTATAATATCCTTTTTTGAGATGTGGTGACCAGAACTGTATACAGTATTCCAAATGAGGTCGCACCAATGATTTATACAGGGGCATGATACTGGCTGATTTGTTTTCAATTCCATTCCTAATAATCCCCAGCATAGCGTTGGCCTTCTTTATTGCAGCTACACACTGTCTAGACATTTTCATTGAGTTATTCACTACGACTCCAAGATCTCTCTCTTGGTCCGTCTCCGCCAGTTCAGACCCCATCAACGTGTATTTATATTTAGGATTTTTGGCTCCAATGTGCATCACTTTGCAGTTGGCCACATTGAACCCCATTTGCCACGTTGACGCCCACTCACCCATCCTCAACAGATCCCTTTGGAGTGCCTCACACTCCTCCCTGGTTTTCACCACCCTGAACAACTTTGTGTCATCTGCAAATTTAGCCACTTCACTGCTTATTTCCAATTCCAAATCATTAATAAACAAGTTAAAAAGCATCGGACCGAGTACTGATCCCTGTGGTACCCCACTGCTTACCACCCTCCACTGAGAAAGTTTCCCATTTATACTCACTCTCTGTTTTCTATTTTATAAGCCAATTTTTGATCCACAAGAGGACTTGTCCTTTTATCCCATGACTATTGAGCTTACTTAGGAGCCCTTGATGAGGAACTGTATCAAAAGCTTTCCGGAACTGTATCAAAAGCTTTCCGGAAGTCAAGGTAAATAATATCTATTGGGTCCCCCCTTGTCCACATGTTTGTTCACTCCCTCAAAAAACACTAACAGGTTAGTGAGACAAGATCTTCCCTTACAGAACCCATGCTGAGTCTGCCTCAATAGTTTTTGTTCATCAATGTGCCTACTAATTCTTTCCTTAATAACAGTTTCCACCAACTTACCCGGTTGAGTAATTGACTTTCAGCACAGGAAATCCACAAATACCTCCTTCTCCACACACCCCAGTGACCCATACTCTATGCTGGAAGAGGGCAAAAAACCTCCAGGATCTCCAGCCAAACTGGCCTGGAGAAGAATTGCTATTCCCTCTAAGTTGTGGAATCTTGTGAGCAAAGATTCTACTTTGTGAGCTACTGGCATTAAAGCTGTGAGCGAGTGATTTGGCTACTGCATAAATTAGTTTGTTCTGGAGCCAACCTTCCTGAGCAAAGATGAAAATGTGTGAGCCAGAGGCTAAAAAACGGTTAGCTCACACTAACTCAGCTTAGAGGGAACACTGCATTGGAAAAAGTGCAGAGAAGGGCAACTAGAATGATAAAATGGTTGGAACACTTTCCCTATGAAGAAAGGTTAAAACGCTTGGGGCTCTTTGGCTTGGAGAAACGACAGCCGAGGGGTGACACGATCGAGGTTTATAAGATTATGCATGGGATAGAGCAGGTTGAGAAAGAAGTCCTTTTCTCCCTTTCTCACAATACAAGAACTTGTGGGCACTCCATGAAATTGCTGAGCAGTCAGGTTAGAACAGATAAAAGGAAGTACTTCTTCAACCCAAGTGTGATTAACATATGGAATTCACTGCCACAGGAGGTGATGGCAGCTACAAGCATAGACAGTTTCAAGAGGGAATTAGATAAACATATGGAGCAGAAGTCCATCAGTGGCTATTAGCCACAGGGTATAGATGGGAACTCTCAGGCTGGGGCAGGTGATGCACTGTATTCTTGGTGCTGGGAGGGGCAGCAGTGGGAGGGCTTGTAGTGTCCTGGCCCCACTGCTGGACCTCCTGATGGCACCTGGTATTTTTGGCCAGTGTGTGACAGAGTGTAGGACTAGATGGGCCATTGGCCTGATTCAACATTGGCTTCTCTTATGTTCTTATGACCCCAAAGTGGTGATCAGCATTTCCCTGGGCATGTAAGGGCCATGAGAACTAAGCACAGAGGCAACCCCTCCTGCCCTCCCTTCTCATGATCTGCCTAATTTCACAGAATCAGCATTGCTGTCAGATGGCTGTCTAGCCATTTTAGAATCCTTCAAAAGACAGGCGGCAGGTCTTGTATCAAGTGGAACACAGAGACAATGCGGATAGGATGGGGAAGCGAATTGTTGCTTAGAGGGCAGAGCCCCCACTCATCAACCATGTCTGGCTCCTTCCCTTGCTAGAACTCTGAGCAAGCATTCACATGGGGATACGGATTTACATATTTAGCCTATCACTGGCTGCAATGAAAACTAAGGGGAACTTCTATAGTTAGAAGCACTTTCTCTATCAGCTGTTAGGGAAAACACTGTAGAGGCAGGCTTTATGTTCTGGGTGCTGATGGTACGTGGGACATGAAAAAGAGGGAACGCTACTCATTGCAGAGCATCTGCTTGGCATGCCGATGGCCTCAGATTCAATCTCTAGCATTTCATTAACAGGAGCTGGCAGACCACATGAAAGACCTCTGTCTGAGACCCTGTGGGGGGGGAGGGGCTATGTCAGCCTGTGGAGACAATACTGACCTTGCTAGACTAATGGTTGGATGCAGTACACAGCCTTGTATTTTTCAGTACTCAAGCACCATTCGCAATGGGCTCTGAAGCAGTAGGTACTATTGTGAAGCAACATTGCCTATCCCTCTGGCTCTTCTTCACACAGTCTGCTTTTTACTTTTGGAAGTATTAAGTTGCTCCGCACGAGTCCTCAAGGCTGCTGCATTCAATTGTTAATGGAGAGGAAACCCTGTGTCAGCTTGCTATGCTGCTGCCATAGTCTGATGAATAGTCTTGTTGCTGCGCTGGAATCTTCGCTTTCGTTTCTGCTGGCCAGGCCTTATCTGTTAGCCTAGGCTTGTGACCTTGGTACCTTGCTGCTGATGCTTCTCTAGGAACGCAAACCCATTAGCTTAGGTGTGCTTCAGCCTAATCTCTGATTGGCTCTGATCCATCAGGGGACCCTGTTTTGAATTGCATATCTTTGCATTTTGCACACTTGCAATTAGTTCTGACACAGAATGTATGCACAGATGACCTGCCTTTACTGTACTCAATAAACTCAAACCTTCTGAAGGAACGTTGTTGAGATCTGATTGCCGTGGGACTCCGACACACTGCATTTCCATAGCTTTCATTGGCCAACCAGATCCCTGAATCTGTATGTAACACAGAGGTTGTGTAGGTGACTGAGGCCATTTGTCATATGAGCTCAGCTGGCCCCTCAAACCCAGGTGTCCTCCCTCCCACGTCAGTGGTGTATTCCTTCATACATCCACATGTCAATTCTTTAGAGACTACCCAACAGGAAAAACTAAACAGCATTCACACTGCAAGTCTCTGCATATCTGCTTATAACAGGACTGAATTCAGAGTAACTGGACTGACTTCCTAGGAACTGTGTTTAGGACTGCAGTTCCAAAAGCTTTTGAGGTGAGAAAGCTTCACTGGTCCCTCAGGAGATGAGTTCGCCAACAGTACTGGCACAAAAGCAGGTCAAATTACTGTAATACAACCAACCTCCTGCTGCACACGCTTGTTGAACACTACCCCATAATGACCAAGCACACTGAGACTAATGGGATGCCTGCTAAGGAATTACATTATTGTGGAAGCAAGCAGGAAAATATCAACCCACCACATATTTTTTGTCTTAATTTTGAGGTATTTGTTGTTGTTGTTCAGTCGCACAGTTGAGTCCGACTCTTTGCGACCCCATGGACCACATCATGCCAGGCCACACACCCAAATTGATACAGGGGCTGGCATATTTTCACGTGTATTTTAAAAACAAAATTCCAGGGGCCCAGAATTCAATGAAGATCAGCCACCAGAGCTGACCTCCCCCCAGCTAAAAAAGCTGAGTAATTCCGTATTTTCTTAATCAGCCAGTACCCTCCCCCCACCCTGAAGTTTCTGCAACTGTGGCTGGCTCTAGTAAAAGGTATTCTGCGGATTGTGTTCTTGTTCTGGATTTCATTTCTTGAGACAAGTGGCTTCCACAATGACAGGGAGTCAGGGGTGGCCCACTGAACTGGAGGTGGCAAAATCCCAAAACACAGTCATGTGGGACAAAACAATAGTAGTATAAAAGTAGACTGGGTTTTAGAACACCCGAGCTCTTAAGACTGTCTTTCAAGAACTGCAGTGCCCATGCCCCGTGTATTGTTAAAGCTGATCCGAACAAGAAGATTCCACACTTCTGGAGAGCCACGGCCAGTCTAAGCTCACGGAGCATAGTGACCCACCACTCAACTGTGTATAGAGCAATGTCATCAGCAGCGGCTTTGCATTTTAGGAGGTTGCCCTAGCTTGCTTGGGCGCACATTTTCTTGCAAGCAGCCTGTTCTGAGACCTCCACTGGTGGGGTGGCTCCCCCCCCCCCACCGCAATGTGATGAACAAGTGAGAAGTAGTCTCCTCCTACTAGGAAGGAGAGAACAGAGAATGAGGCACGAAGGGAGTGAAATCTGAGCCAACAGAGATATGCCACTTGGAGCACGCATGGACAACCGACACAGGGTAACACAAGCCACAAGAAAATGGTTTTAATAGTGACAAAGCCCATACAAGACAGATGGTTTCAGTCCAACTCAAGTACTAATCATACATTACCAACACACAAGTTCAGACATTCGGACAAATTTCCAGAGGATTCGCTGTCCACAGGAGAACACACAGTTACCAGCACTACTGACTTTTCTTTAGAAATCTCCCCTTCTCCCAAGTTCTTCTACTTACAAGGGGTAGAAAGACAGAAAAAGCCACCGGAAATTGGAATTCATTACCAGACATACTGTATACATCTTTAAATTCAACAAGATGAACCACTACAAAAAAGCATGTGAGATTGTGCATGTTAAACGGTGTCAATGCATAACACCTTTTTTTTAAAAAAGGAATTAAAATTACTCCAGAAAGCAACTGAGTTGTCTTAACCATCTTTTACATCCAGGCAAAATTAAAAAAAAAAAAGTTTTAGGACAAGTACAAATCCAATACTTCCTCTGTATCTAAAAAGGTCGACTTAAGCATTCCTATCAATTCGCACATCAATCTCTCTGCCGCGGAGCTGGATGCCATTCATCATGCGGCAGGCTCTCTCGGCGATCTCGGGGGACTCGAACCGAACCACGCCGCACCCTTTCGACTTCCCGCTCTCCATCTTGATGTCTGCGTACAGGACATGACCTGAGGAAGAGTTAGCATGAGGAAGTGAGTCCGCAGGTGCAAAAGGGGAAACGCTGACAGAGTAATGTCAGCAGTAATGTCTTCAAATATCTGAAGGACTGTCATGTTGAAGATGGAGCAGATCTATTCTCTCTTGCTCCGGATTGCGAGACTAGATCTAATGGGTGGAAATGACAAGGGAGTCGATACCCGCTAGATATCAGGAGAAACTTCCTGTCAGAGTGATTGAGCAGTGGAACAGACTGCCTCGGGAGGTGGTGGATACTCCTTCCCTGGACGTTTTCAAGTGGAGGCTGGATGGCCATCTTTCGGGGATATTGTAGGGCTCTCTTTCGGCTATGTTCCTGCAGAGTGCAGGAGGTTGGACCAGATGACCTGCAACCAGTGTTTCCCTCTAAGCTGAGTTAGTGTGAGCTAGCTCAGTTTCTAGCCTCCAACTCACACATTTTTGTCTTGGCTCAGGAAGGATGGCTCCAGGGCAAACTACTTTATGCAGCAGCCAGATTGATTGCTCACACCTCTAATGGCAGTAGCTCACAAAGTAGAGTTTTTGCTCACAAGACTCCACAGCTTAGAGGGAACATTGCCTGCAAGGTCCCTTCCAACTCTTAACATTCTATGACGACTCTGGACTGTTCAAATTTTATAGGCAACTTGGCAAAAGACAAAATACCCTGCACCCCATTTGTCAGTGTCGTTAAGGATAGTTGCCCCAGTGATGAGCCGACAACATGGGACACACACAGCTTCTGAGGCAGTGGCCCTGACTTTCAGAGAGTAGGACAGAAATGGGGAACATTTTTTTTCCTGTGGTGGTGCCCTGCTTATGGAATACCAGCCCCAACACAGCCTTTACTATCTTCCATTTAACGACTGTCATGTGCTATTGTTCTGATGCAATACTGTTTTAACGTCGGTTAAACCACCTTGGACATTTTGCACTCAAAGGCAGAGCATAAATACTTTCACACACAGGTAAAGTACAGCCCTTGCCCACCAAAGAGGCTGCAAAGTTTATTCTCGCTGAACACATTTTTGGACTCAAATCAAGCCAGCCCTGTCTACCTCAAAGTGATACTGTGACATTTACTGAGGGTGGGGGCAGGTGCCCTGCATGCCCCTCTGATCTCCCTGATGGGGAAACTGGCATCACGACCCATCACTCACCACATTCGTTGAACTTGTCTTTCAGCATCTTCCAGGTGAAGTCAAAAGGCAGCTGGAAAGAACAGACACACTCATCATCAATGCACTGCTCTGCGGGTTACAACCCCCACTTCACTGATGCTTGGGCATGGCATCTGAGGTCCCACCAGACCAGACCACAGTCCACAGAGATGTAAGGTCTACAGAATATTGGCTCCCAACTCACCCTGCCCATTTATGTCCCCTCATTCGCCAAACTCACCCACTGGAAAGGGTAAGAAGTAGTAGTAGTAGAGTGGTTTACAAACTCCTTTCCCTTCCTCTCCCCACAACAGACACCCTTTGAGGTAGGTGGGGCTGAGAGAGCTCTCTCCAGAACTGTCCTTGAGAGAACAGCTCTGACAGAACTACGGCTGGCCCAAGGTCACCCAGCAGCTGCAAGTGGAGGAGTGGGGGATCAAATCCCGGTCCTCCCAGATTAGAGTCATGACACATGACACTTAACCACTACATGAAACTGGTGTAGAAAACCCAACACCCTGGCATAGAAAACCCAACGCACCCTGCCATTGCTGTTATCCCACCTCAAAGCAGTTAACATTGCCTAAGGCATCCTATCGACTCACGTTTCTCACAAAAATCTGGCAAGCTTTCCTAGCCACGCCAGGAGCAGCAGCAGCGGTGGCAGGCCCTCCGGCTCCCAGGGCTCCGGTGAAGCTTCCAGCTGCAAAGTTCCCCCGGTCCATTTCCATCGTCCTCTCGAAGGTGTTGCCCATGGCCAGCCCCATCCTGTCTAGCCCTGCTCCCATGCCCTGCCCCATGGCCGGCCCCATCCTCTCCATGGTTGTGGCCGCAGCCCCCATGCGGTCCAGCCCCATCCTGTCCATATTGGTGGCTGCTATGCGGTCCAGCCCCATCCTGTCAATGGGGGCGGCCCCGATGCGGTCTAAGCCTGCTGGCATCCTATCCAGTACGGGGCCCATCCCGGCAGGTACCATACGATCCATGCCCAGGCCCATTCTATCCATACTGGTCCCCATCCGGTCTACGCCGGTGCCCATCCTGTCCATGGTGGTGCCGACACGGTCCATAGCTGACCCCATCCGCTCAAGGCCAAAGCCAAGGCCGGTGCCCATCCTTTCCATCCCTGTGCCCATCCTATCTATCCCAGAGCCCATTCGGTCTATGCTGGATGCCAGGTGGTCGATACCGAGAGGCGCCATCCGGTCAATGCCAGACCCCATCCTATCTACGCTGGAGCCCATGCGGTCCAGCACCAGCCCCATCCTGTCCATCTCGGACCCCACTCTCTCCATCCCGTGTCCCATCCCAGATGGTAGCCTATCCATCCCTGTGGCCATGCGATCAATTCCAGGGGCCATCCTATCAATTGCAGGGATACTGGCTCCGCCGGCGCCACCTGGAATGAGAACACAGGATGTAGCTGCATCAGTGTTGGCAAGGATTCAACAGCTTCTCACAGGCCAAGAAACACAATCCCATCGGGCTGCAGCTCAAGCAGCATTTTTTAAAAATTCATCATAAAACCTGCTAATCTGAGAATTCAGAATGGTTTGGATCAGAGGCAGAGACTAGGATAACTCTGGAGTTCTAGGATGATCTTCCTCGACAGATCCATCTGTTAATCTTTGATAGATATCGGGGATGGACCCAGTGGATCCATTCCACTCGTAGTGGTACCTTCTCTTTGTGCAAGGAAACATCCCTCAATGTTAAGAGGTTCGCTTCCAGTTTCAAGGGAAGTCTTCCTGTACCACAGCAAAGCACCACCATGAGGAGAACAGATTTACAGAACCCAATCCAACGGAAATATTTATGTTTTCATCTCTTTTTAAAATCTATTTTGTTGTCACTGAAGCATCTTTGGAATATTTTTGAAGGTGACCTATAAAACTGGAATTAGATTCCCAACAGTGCTCCATACTTCTTCCCCTGGACTTCAGATTTCTACTGGTCTGCACGCCTTCAAAGCTTTTACCAATTTGTCCATGGTGGGGAACAGAGACTCTGTGTATATTCTGAAACCTCAGTATATGGTTTTCCCAAACAATCAGCATGGGTAAGCATGCTCTCTTTCACCAGTCTTGGAAGTCAACAGTAGGTGTTCATCCTAGATAGCACTTACCATTGACATATTCAACCAACCATTTCCCTTGGCATGCAGGGTCAAGTTCTCTGCCCAAGGCAAACCCGAGACAATGAGAACACATCTGGGGGATCAGTTTGCTCCCACTCTTCTCCCCTTCTCAGTTGGACACTGGTTTTTTGGCACTTGGGCCACATTAAAAAAACCAAAAACAACCTTTGTTTAAGAAATAAAGCTTTCTTTTAGATGCCAGTTTGGTCCAAACGACTGGTAGAAACCTCCAAAGGAAGTTTAGAAAACTTATTGGGGGCTAAAACTTAAAAACATAAGTTTAGACAAAAGAGTGTTTAGTTCAAAGACATATAAAAACCTTGTAGGGGCCCAAGTAAAGCCTCATAAAATGTTCAAAGTGACCAATGCACAAAAAAGGACAGCGTACGACCTGACAAACAGTACAAAGTACAAAATACACCAAGCAACAAAGTCCCTGTAACATATGTAAGGCGATAAACAATTAATATAGGACCAAAAATGGAATGCTCTAATATGGAATTGAATGACACACTAAAAGATTTCTGTTTGGGGCAACAAATATACCTGGCATGTCAGAGGTAGTTGTATATACTGGAAATAATATCAGTGCCAATATGTACCTTCCATTTTAGGTCCTAAGAGAGCAAGTAAAATTGCCTTATCAGGGACAACGTGACATCAATATGTAACAGCTGCTTTCCTATCTTTATTTGATATGCCCGTTGTGCCCAAACAAATTGTAGTAGTCGGGTTGGTTCCACAGAACAAGTCTACCTCTGGATTGGATCCCGCAGGTCCATTCTGCTAGCAGTGGCGTTTTCCCCCAGAGCAAGGAGCACCCTCCTCCGTGTAAGAGTGTCGGAGAGCTACTCCTCTTAGGCAAACACTCCTTGTGCCTGAGGAAAGCACCTCTGCTAGCAGAACAGATTTGGAGGGTCCACCCACAAGGCTAGTCACAAAAGCCTTTTCTCCATCAGTCTTGCTTTTAGAGCTTTCATTCCAGAGCCACTTCCTGTGAAAGCCACACCCTTTCCAGACCTCCCTTCTATCAATTAATCCCCCCCACCCGCACCCTGGGATTCCTCTGGTGGGGGTCGGGGTGTCACTGACAGTCATTTCACAAGCAGGAAACATTTGTCCAAGACCTCACGCACAACAAAGCCTTTGGCTGAGCCAGCACACAAACCCAGACCCAGCCTAACTGAACATTCCACACCGTCACTCTTCCTCCTGCAACCTGAGATTGTGCTTTTGCTGCGCAAGTGAAGCCATAAGAGCACAGCGGATGCTGGTGCTCAAATAACCCACCCACTGTGTACCCTCCTGCTCTGGGCCCGAAAAGGCAACTTTATGGGACCAAGTTCTGCACTGTTAAGAGGCCAACCAGCAGATCTGCTGCAAAGACATGGCGTTCCAAGCCAGGCCACGATATATGGGAGGAGACACCTCAAACCGGGAAATCAGAGCTACATACCTATTCCTCTGTCCAGAGTGTCTCCAAAAGTACGAGGCATTCCCATTTCATTTCTGGGGAAGTCTCTTTCAAAGCTACCGCCAATCGCACGATCCATCTCTGGAAGGAAAGAAGGGATTTAGTTCTCTACCAAAGTAGCCACACATTTGGCATCCGTAGAAAAGACCCATCTACTCCAGCATCTTGTTTCCCACAGCTGGCAGCCACATGCTTCTGGGAAGCTCACAGACAAGGAATGAAAGCAAATTGCCACCACCACCCCGCCCCAAATTTGTACAGATTTACAGAAAAAAAAACAAAGGGGTGGCTGAAATTCAGGAGTAGTGACTTTAAGCCTTTTGGACACTCTTCGCTCAACATTCCAACTCTCGTTCCCCAGATGCATTAAACGCAACATTCCTCAAGGCCAAACATCAAGGGTCCTCACCACTCATCCTGCCGATGTTCATTCCAGAAGGGAACCGGCCCAAGCTCTCCATCCCACTGAAGGGGCCTTCCATTCCTGCCAAATATTTATTTTGTATTAGGTGTTAAGACAAACAAGCTGGTAAATCAGAATTGGGCAGAAGGAGGGCTAAGGGAAGGTAGTACACACTTGTACATCCATGGATTTTTATAAGATGAACTCCCTGCATGAAGATAAAGTCAGGGGGGTAGCCACGTCAGTCCAAAGCAACAGAACACAGTTTGAGTCCAGCGGCACCTTTAAGACCAATGAAGTTTAATTCTGGATATAAGCACACAAAAGCTTATATGCAGAATTAAACTTCCTTTCTGGTTTTTTTTAAATTTTCATGTAGAATTACACTTTGTTGGTCTTAATGGTGCTGCTGGACTCAAAACTTTGCTCTTTGTGTGTGAAGATGATGTAAACAGGTGTTTTGTAGGGATACTGATTTCGGATTGTGTCCCTGTTTTCGAATTTTGCTGGTTTTGGATTTGTGCGATAAAACTTGATGCCTCTTTTTAATGCTGGGCAATAACGGAGTCTATTGCAATAACTGTCTGTTTCTACAGTTGTACGTTTATTTTGATCACGTATTACGTTTGACTACCACTGTATGTAGTTTTGTATCCTAGTGAGAATTGGACTAAAAATACTTAATAAACCAAATTTTGCACATGGTAAAGGACCAACCAAGCAACTCCCTTTTTATCTAAAAGGTGGCACAGGAAACCTGGAGACAGTACCCAAAACCTGCCTGAAAGCACCTGGTTTGTATAGCTGGGGGGCAGTGTTCCCTCTAAGCCAGTGATTCTCAACCTTCCTAATGCCGCAACCCTTTAATACAGTTCCTCGTGTTGTGGTGACCCCCAACCATAAAATTATTTTTGTTGCTACTTCATAACTGTAATTTTGTTACTGTTATGAATCGTAATGTAGATATCTGATATGCAGGATGTATTTTCATTGTTACAAATTGAACATAATTAAAGCATAGAGATTAATCACAAAAACAATATGCAATTATATATTGTGACATATTTATGGTCTTAGGCGACCCCTGTGAAAGGCTCGTTTGACCCCCCAAAGGGGTAGCGAACCACAGATTTAAAACCGCTGCTCTAAGCTGAGTCAGTGTGAGCTAGCTCACAGTTTTTTAGCCTCTGATTCACACATTTTTGACTCAGCTCAGGAAGGAGGGCTCCAAAGTGAACTCATTTATGCAGTAGCCATTTTGTACTGGTAGTGGGTGCAGTTCCAGCACTCACCTCCCATTTTGTTCATTCCAAAGCCCAAGCCTTCAATGCCCATTCCTAGAAGAAACAGTGTGGAAATTAGACACAGCTCAATATGTCTGTACATTGCTTCATCTGCTCCGCTCTTCTCATATTCCCCAGAGGGGCTGTGGCTCAGTGGTAAAACCTCTGCCTGGCATGCACAAGGTCCCAGGTTCAATCTCCAGCATCTCCAGTTAAAACGTGATATGAAAGACCTTTGCTTCAAACCCTGGAGAACTGCTGCCCATCTGAATAGACAATACTGACTTTGATTAACCAGTGGTCTGATTTAGTATAAAGCAGTTCATATGTTCATGTGTGTTCATTCTGCCTTGCTCCCTACCCCATCTTGCAGTAACCAAAGCCTCACTGCACGTGTTCTCTTGAACAAGAAAAATACCAAGTTCAGGCATTAGAGAAGGGTTCTTCAACTGCACAGCTTCAAACGGGACTTGCTTACGGGCATTAACCCCTGCCACAGCTATCAGCTAATATGACCCAGTTTGCCTTCTACTTATTCCCTACTTGGTACATCACACACACAATAAGTTTTCATTCCGGTCTCTCCCATTTGTTAGGGAGACATCCTATCAACTGCTAGCTTTTCAGGTTCTCTTATCCTGGTAGTTTCTACTGCATCTTGAAGCCTCCTTTGCAATCACCAACTGTCTGATCCCCTTTAACTTGGCAGTTTATACAGTATTCCATTCTAAGACTCAACGAACTCCAGTCCAAAGGCTTTGCCCCCTCCCTGTTCCTGTACTCAGCTTGATGCTGGCTTCCTTGGCATTCAAATGCCTACTCCCTAATTTGCAAGCAAGAGATGACACGGCCATTTTTAGACTTCTCCATGGATCAACAGAGCTGCCTACAATCTCTGAACTACAAGTGGAACTTTGCACTCCCTCAGTGGTCGCATCTCAGCTGGTTAAGCACCATTCCCAGTAGCTAGCACTTCCGCGCATGCCTGTGGGTGTTCGCCACAATCCAAAAGGTATCAGCTTTAATTTCAAATGAAAGCCTCTAGCGCTTAAGACAGCA
The DNA here is from genome assembly GCA_029375565.1 of Gekko gecko. NCBI lineage: Eukaryota > Metazoa > Chordata > Lepidosauria > Squamata > Gekkonidae > Gekko > Gekko gecko. The sequence goes on from JAPDNY010000006.1 coordinate 10,451,081, forward strand.
GACTCAAATTCAACTTCGTGCAAGAGACCAAAGGAAGAGCTCCCTCAAGGAACAAGCCACTTTGTCCCACCACAGCTTCGAAAGGTCCAGGGGCAAACCTCTACAGAACACAAAGCTTTGGCACATTGATACAGGGAGTGTGCAGGAGTGAAAACTTTATAGCCAGATCCACCTTGACACGCTGCTCTCAGAAAGCGGTGATACACTCCGCTTTTCAACCACAAAATCTAAGCCACTTGGGGGACTCAGAAGCCCACATCAGGCAGAAATGACCGCAACCTCTCCACCCCACCCAGGATACAGAGAGCGGTGAGATCTGGAAATGGAAACATGGGAAGAGGAGTGAAGGCCGAGCTCAATTTCTCACTCACCTCCGGGCCCCAAGTTGCCCATGCCGAGCCCCTTATTCAAGTGATTGGCATCAATGGGTAGCCCTCCTGGCCCCAGCCCCATGCCGATGCCCCCGAGTCCATCTGGAGAGAGAAAAACATGTTATTGTTTTTTTTTAAAAAAAAATCTGCTTAAGCCCACAACAGCTAAGCGTGTGGAAAACTTACAAGAGACACGAGGGACTCAGTGGCTGAGTGCCTGCTTGACATACTAAAGGCCCCAGGTTCAACCTCCAGTTAAAAGTATTTTATTTTACTTTATTTCCTTCCTGACTTTTCTTCACAATGGGGGGGCGCAGGGCGGCTTACATTGTTCTCTTCCCCTCTGCTTTATCATCAAAACTACCCTGAGAAATAGGCAAGGATAAGTGTGCGTGTGACTGGCCCAAGGCCACCCAGCAGGCTTCTGTGGCAGAGTGTGGATTCAAACCCGGGTCTCCCAGATCCTTCTTGTCCAGGGGTGGCCAAACTGCGGCTCGGGAGCCACATGCGGCTCTTTCACACATATTGTGCAGCTCCCAGTGGGGCAGCTGGGGAAGCAAAGGGGAGGCATCCTTTTTCTCCCTCCCTCTCTTCCTTCCTTCCCTCTTCCTCCCCATCTATGTGCTTTCTTTGTTTCTCTCTCTTTCCACCTCTTTCATTCTTACTTTCCACCTCTCTCTCCTTTTCTCTCAGACAAATAAATATAATTAGCAAACAAATAAATATAATTGGACAGACAAATATCATTATCAATATCTGTTTTTACTCCTTTTATTTTTGGCAGTCTGGTTTAATGTTAATAAAAAGCAAATTTGCATATTTTAAAAACAAAAATATGTAATGGCTGTTCATGTCTTGCGGCTGTCAAATATCTGATGTTTATTCTACGTGGCTCTTGAGCTTAGCAAGGTTGGCCACCCCTGTTCTTGTCGGGCTCTCTAACAGCTACCCCACCCTGGCTCGATCCCTCTCAGCCCAAGACCCTGAAGAACAGTTGCCAGTCAGAGGAGACAACGTTCAGCCAGAGGGACCAGCTGTATAAGCAGCTTCGGAAGTCCCATACTGAGGGGAATCACATCTAATCATGGCCCCCCCATGGAATCAGCGCCCACAATTCACTGTCTACCTTGGGGGATTGTTTTAAAAAGTAAGTCCTACAAGCAAACAGCTTCAGAAGTAGCTTGCAATTAAGTAAATCAGCTGATGCCACCCAGAGAGTCTTTAGGGCTTACTGGTTTAAGCTACATGATAGATTTCATGGCCGTATTTTAGAAAGGACACTTCCCAACTGTTATAATACTCAAAGGAAGAAAAAGCTCCCTGGAGAGCACAGCTCCTGAGAAAGAGGACCAGAGATGAAACTTCTGCAGACAATAGTGAAGACGACGAGATTTGGCTCCTGGACCAAACTTAATACAATCAGTCTTCACAGCTGTTGTAAACAAAGACCAATCACTACATGACATGAAGAATTAGTGACCTGGCTGCTGTGCCTACAGCAGGAGAAGACAGCAAGAGGAATGACGTGTGGCCCAAGAGAAAACAGGCAACGGATAAGCGCTTCTCCCCAGAACTCTCAGAGCCGTCATTCCCACTGCCTGTTTTGATTCACGGGTGCACTTACGCGGAAGCTGCTGGGGCCGCTCCGGAGGGAAGAAGTCTCCTTTCGGCAAGGCTCGCTCGTCCTGGAAGAAGAGGCAGCAACAAGCCACAAACAAAAATGTAGTCAGAGAGGATGCATCAATAAAGCAGGGCTTTCACCGTGGCCTCATGTTTAGTGGCAACACTTCTAGCCCCCATCTTTCCATTGTTCGTATGGAGACAACAAAGGTCAGACGAAACTTTCAAACAACATACCAGTGTATTTGGGAAAGTGTGCACGCACATGAAAGCTCATACCCTGAATAAACCTTTGCTGGTCTTAAAGGTGCCCACACTGGATTCTAACTTTTGTTCTACGTCAGCTACTGAAACAGTGCCTCAAATAAGGCACAGTGCACACACAAATTACTTGAATACAGGCAGGGAAAGAGATAGAAAGATCTTCCGAGGTGAGGCGCACTGGAGTTTGGGCCCCTGGCTTGGGATGCTGTGAATTCATTCTAATAGGTATTCTTTCCTTTGAGCTTTTTCCACCATGGAAGGCTCCTTGCGCCAAGAATAGCACCTCCACTGTCAGAACAGATTGGCAGGATACTGAAGGCCCAAGTATTTTATTTGACTTCATTTATTTTCTGACTTTTCTTCCCAATGGGGTGCGCGAGGTGACTTATGTGGTTCTCTGGTAAGATTCTACCCAACACTCCCTGCCCAAAGTTCTTCAGAATTACACTTACCATCTTGACATGCATCGGTCTATCGAACAGCAGCTGCCCGTTGAACATGGCTAGGGGGCAATGGAGTCAAGGATCACTTACAAGGACTGCCCAGTTGAGACCTGAAGACATAACTTTTTGATTTTACTAGATGCTGATTAAAGTGGGCATGCCCATAATCCAAAGAATGTGAAGCAAAAGGAGAGGGGGTGGGGGGAACCACATAAGCTCTACGCTAGCTAAGCAAGACTAAATGAGAAAAGAACCAAAGTACAAACCAACACAAGGGCTAACTCCTTAAATAGGCAAAGAATCAACGATGTCGAGCAGAACATCAAGGCCTAAGTGCGACACACACACACAAGTTCAGGAATTACACAGCGCAAACCAGAGGCAGCCAAATGAATATCTAAAAGGAAGAGAGTTCTATGATAAGACACTGTCAGACAGAAAGAATGGAGACAAGGAAAAGCACAGAATTGCAAAAAGCATCCAACACCAACTGATTCATTTTGCTCAATACACCTCCCTCTTTTAGCCAACAGTAGCTAAAACCTCTTGGCCTGAGGAACACCCATTTCCCATCTTCTCAGCCTCAAAACAGAAATTTAATCATGCGCCTGCTCACTTCCTTTTGCCAGCTTATTAAACACACACACACAGAGCACGGATCTGCTGATGGCCAAAGAGGAAAGTGGCACCTCACAGAAGACCACTGACAGCTTTGACCTGGTCACTGTATGAAAAGGGGGAGAAGAGAATCTATCTCTGGACTGTATCATTCCGGATGGCAGGATGGGAACTCATGACTGAACCATCCTCTCTTAAAAGTAAAAAAAAAGTATTTCGGTATATAACACCTAGTTAAAATCTACAAGTTCAGAAGAAAGGGTTCTAAGCCTACCCCTGTGCTTCAGCATGCTAAGTCTCTACAAGCAGGGTCAGCTTTACTTATATGATATAGAGGAAGTGTCCATTCTGACCCAGTAAACCAGCTATTCCACCAACACTCCAGAGAAGGATACAGATGGCTTGAACCGCTTCAATGGCTTGCTCAAAAGTCACTGTGCCGATCCCGCGGCTCTTGCCGTCCTTGTCTTCCAGGATGTCAGCACGAACGACCACACCAGCCATGCTGAACACTTCCTTTAGTTTCTTCCAGCCAACTTTGTAATCCAACTGCAGTGATTAGAGGGAGGGAAAAACAGACACATGTTAGAAGCCAGAGAAAGTTATATACTGCAACATTTTTTTAAAAAAATCAACAGCTGGGTTCTTTAAGTTCCAAATTTGTACATTGGTCCACTCACATGTGAACACTGAGTGCCACTGACGACCTGGGGTGTTTTTCATGTTCCACAAGTTAACTGTGCAGTAGATGAACTGTGTGCTGTGTTTTAGAAATTCTGAATCTATTACATTTTTATCTTACCCATCCCCCAAGGAGCTAGGATTGTAATATGAGATTCTGTCCTCCTCTTTTATCCTCACAGTCACCCTGTGAGGTAGAGCAGATGGAAACTGGCTTCCCCAAACTCACCCTGTACATTTTCTAATCTAAGTCCAGCTTTCCCAAGTCTGATACAATGATTTCATACATCCTCAAGGGAAGTTTTCCCAAACAAAGTTCTTCTAATCAGGACAAGCCAGAAATTGTGACCTTGGTCTTTGTTCCATATAGGGAAAAGAACAATTTCATCCTGCAAGAGCCAGCATGCTGTAGCAGTTAAGAGTGGCAGACTCTGATCTGAAGAACTGGGTTTGATTCCCAACTCCTCCGCCTGAAGCTTGCTGGGTGGCCTTGGGCCAGTCACAGTTCTCTCAGAACTCTCTCAGCCCCACCTACCTCACAAGGTGTCTGTTGTGGGGAGAGGAAGGGAATGAGAATGTAAGCTGCTTTGAGACTCCATAAAGTAGAGAAAAGTGGGGTATAAAACCCTACTCTTCCCTTTGTCATGGAGACCTGTAAGTACCTTCACTACAAGTAAGATCGCAGTTCCTCTGACCTGTTATACCTTCTTGGATTACCTTGTTCTTGGGAGCTAGCCTTAAGACACATTTCCCAGAAGAGAGATGGTTCAGGCCGTTGTCTGTAATCAGTTAAAAGTTCTTACTAAACTCCGCAGTGAATGGTGGTGATTCAATGGCAGAGCATCTGCATTCCATGCAGAGGGTGCCAGGTTCAATTCAGAAGTAACGGAATATGTCACCTAGGGCGACAGCAGTCGATCTTCCGCAGCTAGCTTTAAGGTCCAACTAGAAGCATCAAACTAACTTCTTTAAAATGTGAAGCATGTGTTCATCTCTCCCCACTCCTGTTTTTTCTTTTAACCGAAACAGTGCTGGTCCTTGCGAAAGAGGCATAACCCATTTGGGGGTTGGACACATTTCTTCTTTTTTTTGTATTTTTATATGTACATGTGTGTGTGTGTGTGTGTGTGCGCGCGCACCTGGAAGTCATGGTGACCTCTGGTGACTGACCCCTACTGGAAGCCTGGAGGATATTCAGAGGTGGCTGAATAAAGCCTGCCCACGCCTCCCGACTGCCGGTGTTCCTTGGAGGTCTTCCATCCACGTACTTGCCAGAGTCAACCCTGCTTAGCTGATAAGATTGGGCTTGCCTGGGCTACCCAGGTCAGAGCAACACATTATTTTAAGAATTTTAATGCCACTTTTCCATTAAAATAAACTAGAAGGCAGCAGCCACCCACCACAATAACAGTATAAAAATAACACAATAAAACACTAACAGAACCAGCTGTTCAGCACACATAAAATCAGTGGCAGAAATCATTCTATAGCTGTTGAAAGTGAAGAGAATAGGACATTCTTCACAGACCCGGAAGGTGACAGTGCAAGTACTGGATGAATCTGAGTGGAAAGGAATACCCTTAACTGGGATGCTACAACAGAAAATGCCCTCTCTCTAGTCAATCCCCCCAGTCTCGGAATGCGAGGGTACATGCAGGGATTCCAACAGGTGTATCTTACCCCACATTACTGCTTTCTGCTATACCACTAAGAGAATTTCCATTTAGGGACTTGTCTGTTTAGAGCCTAAAAGATGGCCAGGACTCAGCCACAGGCATAGATCTCAAAACCAAAGCAATGACTCCCAACAACAGCTGAATTCTATCTCTAGTTGTGCAAGTGATTTATAGCGAAGGCAATTTAGCTCTAGCGATGGAACGAGATTATCTGGACTTCCCCATACCTAATCCGACATTTGGGCAAGACGACAAAGGTTTTTTAAAAAAAAAACTACTGGAAAACTCCAGATGTGTCATACAGGCAAGCACTTAGCAAGGAGGCCACTAGATGTCACAACAGAACTGGCAGCTATCTAGATTGGATTACTGCAATGCATTTTGGGGGAGGACTGCCTTTTGAAAGGTGTTCAGAAGCTTCAACTGGTGCAGAGTGCTGTAGCCAGGATCTGGACCGAAGCGAGTCACAGAGACCATATCACTTCAGTCTCGGCCCATCTACACTAGTTCCCAAACTGTTTCTGAGCACAACTGAAAGTGCTAGTGTTGACCACTAAAGACTTATATGGCTTGGGACCAGCATACCTGAAGGAATACCTACTCCTTTACAAACCTTACCCAACCGCTACGGTCATCTTCCAAGGCCCTGCTTCTGGTGTCTGACTTCTGAGATTACGTGGGTGGTGATCTGGGAGAGGAGGGCATTCTGTCACGGTACCAGCACTCTAGGACAATCTCCCCTGACTCACCTGTCCCCTTTGGTTGCTGTCTGCTGTCACTGGGTGAAGACTCTGCTTCATGTGGTGTTTCCTTAGGGACCTCTCCTTCCTGCCATACATTTTGTCACTTGTATGGTTTTGTCGGTCTCTTTTAGCTTGGCTTTGATTGTGTTGTTGTTTGGGTTTAATGGCTTTTAAGATGTACGCTCATTATGTATGTTTTTAATCTGTCAGCTGGCTTGGTGGCCCTGCAAATAAAAGAAATGACTTACATTTGCCACGAAGACGGTACTTCCCAGTCTGCCGGCCTGCAGGGCATGGATGATCTCATTTGGAATGTTGGGGTTATTGAGGATGCTGGGAGGGATGTTGATCATCCCAGGACCGCCAGGCCCAGGCCCAATCCCCATCCCACCACCGGACGCTGCCATTGCCTTCTGCACAGCTCTTCTGACATGCTCTCCGTCAGGATCCTACAAGAGAAGAAGTGGATTTGTGCATGCTCTGCTTCCAGAACAATATGATCCCCCCCCCCCCGGATGTGAGAGAATGAAGCAAGCTCTTGCATGGATATCAGTTGCCCATCGCTGGTTGCCAGGCTTTTTATTAAATAAGCATGCCCTTGTTCTCTGAAGCCCTGCACACAGACAGTAGCTGTGGCTGCAAAGAAGACTAAGCCGATTTGTGACGTGCTTTAATCTAGAATCCTGAAGGGGTCAAAGAACTGGAGGCAAACTTCCTAAAACCCCAAGGAATCTGAGTGGGGAAGAGCTCTCCCTTCCTCTGTCACCACAACAAGCATCCTACTCAGAGATCAGGCCCTCCAGGAAAGAGAAGACTTGTGGGGAGGAGTCTGAGGATCAGCTCCCTGAGAACTGGTGTAAGCGGCAGAAGCAGCTCCCTGTTTACAGGCATATTTTAGGGAAACAAGAAGAGTCAAATGTAGAGCTTGGCTCTCTACAGACAACAGCACGGACCTGCAGATGAAGTGGTGGCGGCGGGGGGAGTGCCTTCTGATTAGAGAAGCAGACCTATAGCATGAGGCATACCTAAAGTCACTGCAACCTTCGACAGTCCCAGTGAAGGAATGATCCTGAGATGGCAAGTAGAGATGCCGGGCCTCCACCCAAAACAGGCTACAGCGATGGGCCAAGTTCTCAATGTGGCAAGAAGCCTTTGGTGGATTGAACTAAACATGGTGCCTGTGCTTTTCAGAAAATGGGCGCGGCTTTTGTAAAGCTGGAGCTTGTTACTGGTTGCCCTCGTTCGAGAGAAAGGATCTTCCACAGAAGGAACAGCAGCACCAGCCCCCGTAGGATCAGGACGGAGTATCAGAGCTTGTGGGTCCCATTTTCTCCCCCTTCCTTTCCTTCTCTTTTATCCCCCCTTCTCTTTCTCCCTCCCTCCCCTGCAGGCACTTTCCTTCCATTCTTTTTATTCCCGTTCCACAATTCTTCCCCAAAAGTGAGGAACAAGGTACTGCAGGCCCCACATAATAGAAGCTCCTCCACACCCCGAATTCCCTAGATATTGTAGGAGACTAGAGGTAAGAGCAGTTCCAGCTGGAGATGTAAAATTTCCAGAAATGTTAAAGCAATGGGGAGGAAACTATGGGGGGAAAAATAGGATATTTGGGAAACAATTGAAATATATGTGCTGCTTAGTCGCCTATCAGACCTAAACTTCTTTTAACTCAGTCAATAACGCAAAATGAATAATGTATAACTTAGCATATGAAATTGTACCATCTGACATATTTAAGGAATTTAAAAGCATAAACATCTTTATTTTCTGTAAGAAAAATGGCAAGTATGCCCAATATCTGAGAAAGGGCTGCAAAATGCTGCACCCTACGCTACCGCAGCAGACATACTGTTAATTTTGGTTACCTGAGAGGTAAGGGAAAATAAAGCGGAAGGTAGAGAACAAATTCTGTGTTTAAAAAAGAAGTCAGCACCAGACTACCAATTCAATGACAAGGTGGTGTGATGCCAACTGAAAACCCTGAAGGGCAAACCCCTCCCTCACCACCTTTATTCAGATGGCATCTGTGACAGCGGGCATCGTGTTGCAGCAAACGTCACTCACCTCCTTCACCTTCAGGGGCCTCCCGCTGAGGCTGTGCTTGTTCAGGACCTCCACAGCCTTTTTCATGCTCTCTTCCATTTTGAACTCAACAACGCTGCGGGGTGAGAAGAAGGCCAAATCACCAAACGAGCCCAAGTTTTAGGCTTCCCGGCCCCACCCAATCGCAACAACTGACAGATACTTACGCGCAGCCCTGATGCCGTGGCAATTTCATGGAGAGCAGCAAGGACCGGGTGTGAGGCGGGGAAGAGGGGGAGAGAAAGGAAACAAGTTAGTACGAGCTCAGTACTAAAAAGTTAAATATTCTAAAAAGGATACTTAAATTAGTCTTTTGCGATCGTTAGATCAAGACTTCACTGCTCAGCACCGACACAACTGTTGTTACCTGAACTCCGTGCGCTACTGCTACATGGCCTGGGTTTACGCAGAAGGAGCAATGTGCAGAACAGACTAACTTCTAGAGATGTCGCCTTCATAGCTCCTGCTTGCCTCTAGGAAATCAAATATCCCTAGCCACTCGGTTCCAATCAGCCCTCAGGGAAGATGCTGAAACATCCTTCCACTGAACTGAAAAGCACTAACACCTACAACAGCTCTGTATCGTTTTTTCATTTAGAGACGGACCTGACATTTATACAACCTCTCTTCCACACTAAGCTTACGAGATCAGCAAACGAGAACCACAAAGAGACATTTAAGCTAAGTGTTTTAACGTTAATGTTCCAGTGAAAAATACACAAGGACCCATGCGTACAGCCAACACCGAATGAGCACAGCAGGGGGTGCTGCTGGGCATACCAAGCCCCCTTCCACCACCTCCCTGCCCACCCATGAAGCAGCTTTGGGGCAGCACCGACGATAGAACCACTTCTACATACACGCTTTTTTCCCAAGTTCGTTTGGTTCAACGCCACCATACAGTTACATTTGTCATGTAGTTAAAATCCACGGAAGAAATGCTCTCAAAGACTTACCCTTGACTTTCCTTCAGCGTCCATTAAGAGTTCCACGTATGTTACCTCACCAACTACAAATCAGATTCCAGACGGTACATAGACCAAAGGGAGAAAGCCAAGAAAACAAGGGGAATTTAGAACAGTCGTCAACAACCTTATATGGAGCCTCTGCCTTATTAGAAAGCCCAGGAACACTCCATGTTTGCTAATCCACCACAACTTGGCATTACAGGTGTGCAGTACATTTGAAGACAACATTCATGTACAGCCTCGATTTCCTCCTCCCATGTTAACACGCCAGCCATTTCCACATTCTCAGTTTTCCCAGAATCCTTGGTGGTCAGTTAGCCCCAAGAAATGCACAATCGGCATGGATACGCGCTCATGCCTGCTTTAGCCAAATGCTTTGAATTTGAATTGTTGAAAGCAAACACGCATCATTGTCATTCAAACTAGAGAGCATGTTCTACCCTGTAGAATGGAGGCCAAACTCTGAAAGTCACTTTATGCAGAACCAGAGCCCACACTCCATGAGGAAGATAGAGTGTTGGACTCTGGCAGTAAAAACCTCCTGGTGGTCCCTGGCCCAAGAGAAGTCTGGTTGTCCTCAACCGGGGCCAAGGCCTTTCCAGTCCTGCACCCACCCCCAGTGGAACTCTTTGCCGGGGAACATTCATGTCCTGTGGAACCTATTACCTTTCTGCAGGACTTGTAAGGCAGAGATGTTCTGCCAGGCTTTTGGTTTTTAACTTAATCTATATTATATATTGTTGTGAACTGCCCTGAGCCCCACTCGCAGGGAAGGGCAGCCTAAAAGTATAAATTAATAATAATAATAATAATAAGATAACATGGCTTGCTTAACCATTTTCTGTTCCCAAGTAAGCTACACATTCTGTATTTCCTCCAAGCAAAGTTCCCCCAGTGAATCCACTTCTTCATTTTGCTATGCTACTTAATAGGCCTTACTGTGTACTGCTCTTCCACTGAACTATATACACAAATTTCTCATTTCATCCCATCAGCCCTCTGAGACAGGTCAGGCTAAGAGAGGCCACTTAGTGAATCTTAGGGCTGTGCCAGAATGTGAACCTGGCCCTCTCATCCATGCTCATCCTCGGAGAGAGGCTACAGCTCAGTGGCAGAGCACCTGCTTGGTATGCAGAAGGTCCCAGGTTCAATCCCCAGCATTTCCTGCTAAAAGGATCAAGTGTCATAGATGAGGTCAAAGACCTCAGCTTGAGACCTTAGAGAGCCACTGCCAATCTGAGCAGACCAATGGTCTGATTTGCTTATAAGGCAGCTTCGTATGTTTGTATTCTAGTCACTTCATCAAACTGATTCTTCTTTCTTCCCACTTCCAAATATTCTCCCTGATCTGCATGTAAGATGAGCCAAAGGCACTAAAGGATATTAAATGAAAGCTATAAATGGGCACAAGCTGGCATAGAAGACTACACTAGAGATTTAGCCAGCTTGTCTCATTTTGAGAACAGACTTGCTAAACTAGCTTTTGCTTACAACTGATATTTGGAATGAATATGACACCACTTGTTGCTGCTTGACAAAGAACTAGTACAGGTTGGCCTCCAAACAACACAATTCCAGGAAAGGCTTTGGTGCCTGAAGTTTAAGAATTTAAATCAAATGCTGTCCTACGACACAGACATCAAGTAAATCCACAATGCAATTCAGAAGAGTTGGGTGTTCAAATGATGGAATTTGTACAAGTTAATCAGCCATGTTTTGTCAAAGCCTATCAACTAAGAATGGGAATCCACTTAACCTGGTTCAATTTTGGACTGGTTACAAAAGAGGGAAATCAAGAATGCAGGTGAAATCTGAATAAAAAGGGAAAACGTACTGCACACCTGTAACTTAAGTTTCACCAACAAATGATACACTGAAATTACTTCACCGAATAGCCACCATTTGGTCATTTCAGAGGGAGGCATCCAAACACACCAGTTGAGAGATCTGAACAGACCACAACACTTAAGTCTCCTAAACCATATTTACTGGTGCCAAGACACCTCTGGAAGGTTATCATAAAGGGCTTTCAGTATCGCAAGAATGTTGAGTGATGGAGTTGCAGTCTGGCGCCTCAGTTTATCTGCTGCTCCAAAACGGTTCTGCTTGCTCCCGAACCTGGAGCTTGTAATTCTTACATACAAAACCCCAGAACTCTAACAATTTTTAGAGCCGCGTCCTGGTTCTTGGAAGTATTGTGACTTGGGAGCCAAAAATAAACAGATCTGAATTTTAAGGGCTGGAAACAGCTTTAAGGAACTCCAGTTACTCAAATCTCAACTGTAGTCACAAAACCCAAGAACACACTATCTGTCCATAATACACTAAGCCCTGCAGAAGCCCTGCAGAGAAAAGAGATTTCACTGTTTCTCCTAGGAGCCTCCTTCAGGAAGAAACAGTTGAGCAGAACAGTGGAGAAAACGAGTCTCATAGACTTTTGCATCCACGTGAGCTGGAGAAAAAGACCAGAACACACTTGGAACAAGTTCAACATAGTGCTTGCAGTGGGACACACCCATGCATACAGACACTTCTATCCACCAATATTTCTGACACGGCGTAGGTCAAGAATTGACGTGTTCCAAAGCATAAGGCCCATTCATAATTAATGCAACAAAACTGTAACTGGAGAAGGACTGGACAGCTCAATTGTAAACCCACCATCTGTTAAGATTCTGAGTAATACCACATTTAATTATGAATGGGGCTGTGCATTCCAATCCCATTTAAGCTTCTAGTGAACCCTTCCAGAGTTTGCTTTCCTTAGGCTCACAAGCACATTAGCTCTCATTCTCCACTTTAAGCCACAGGTACACATTGGACCCTAACTTTCAAAACACATGACCCTAAGTTTATTCCCATTGAACACGTTTCAAGAGATGTTCACCAGGAGGATGGAGATGTTACGTATCTGTTCCCCATTAAAAAAGCAATCTGATCTGGAATGAATTACCAAACTACCAAGGAATTATTGGTTAGTTTTGGCTGTGTGGTTTTACTTTTGAAGAAAGACCACAATTTTTTAGAAACTATTTGAGCATTCTGGCCCAAAATCACTGGATAAAGCTTATGTGCAATAGATGTGGCTACCTGCCAAATAAGCTAATTTTTGCATTACTTATTCTTTTACCTGAGATGTTCATATTGCAGCCCATGAGCCATTGCCAATATCCCCCTTTGCAAAACAAAAAGGGTGGGAGAAACATAAATCCATCCTCCTGTGAAGTCACTCTCAGACGGTCCTGGATGATCAACAACAAAACCAAAATTGCCTAAACCTGGAAAGGCTACGGCTTTCCTCCTCAGCAATAAGTGGACAACTTGTCCTGACCCATGAAAAGGTTTCAAATAGAAAAACCTCACACCAAACCCCGATGAATTCTCGCCTCTTCCGAGAGACAAAAAGGCTCCTTTATGGAAGCATGATGAGTCGATGCCAAACACACCTGCACACACAGGATGCGTTCCTGCGAGAGCGCAGCAGCTAGCATGCAACACCAAAAGGGTCTGTCCTCAAGAAACCTTAGGTGCTCAACGTGGCTAAGTCTACCCAGAATCACTTCAGGCACGTTCCTGTTTTCTGGATAGGGAGATCCAATCACAGGTTAAGGACAACCAACACAACTGAGGCACACCCAGAACAGTTTACCTTTCTCCTTCACCAGGTCTTTGAGGTACTGCCACTTCACATCAAAGGGAATGTTGGTAATGAAAGCTCGGTATCTTTTTGAAGGGCTGGCATAGGGCTCAAACCGACTGCCACCTCCCCGCTTGGCATTTTTCTCTTTTCTTTTCTCGCTCTGGTTTGCACGATCACTTTCACTGCAAGAAAAAAAAAAAGTGGATCAGTCACAGAACCTTTATTTATTTATTTGGATTTATATCACGCCCTCCCCGTGAGCAGGCTCAGGGTGGGTAACAACAATGTAAAATACAACAGTTAAAACCAAATTTGGGGAGTTATGGGCTTCAGAGAAGCACCCAGATCAAATTCCAGGAGCGCAGCCCGCGGAGTAAATTTTGGAAGGCACAAAAAATACAACAACCTTGATCTGCGTCTTGTTCTGGTCAATACCTGGACAGGAGACCTCTGGAGACAGCCACAGGTTTCATGACAAGAAAATGGCAGACTAAAACCCCACAAACGTAACGTGCAGAGAGTGCCTTCCTTGTAGCACTGAATAGTCATAAACACTATTGTTCCACGTACTTGGGACTAGGGCCAAATTTTCCAGGCAAATTTGACCCCTCATTGCTCACATGAAGATTTCTCAGCACTATTCTGAACTCTTCTATACAGTCTAATACCATAGCCATTTGGATTTTTTGCAGTTACAAACTATTCTCTCCCCATCAGTATCAACTATTCCTACATATCCAAGAATTTCTTGATCTTGCCCCAAATACCTTCCTACAGAACACATACACAGGCAAACCATCCCCCAGCAGCTTTTGCACCTCATCCAGTGGTTCTGTACAGTAGTTCAGTGTTAGCAGTTAAGTTCACAGTGGAGGATTCAGCCAAGCCAGGTTTTTACACCCTGTAGTATCACGTGAGAAATGCCTACGTCAGGGGTGTCATACTCATTTGTTATGAAGGCTGGATCTGACACAAATTAGACCTTATTGGGCCGGGCCACGTGTGTGTCATAAAATGTGATGCCAGGTAGCGGAGATATAAGCTTTATAAAGGACACAAACACAAAGGATTTTTAAATTTTACTTAAAATAAAAACATGCTTAAAACATTAGCTCTGCAAGCTGCAAACCTACTTTTGATTGATTGACATTCACCACAGAAACCTCATGCTCAGAGTTCTGAGTCTGGGACCCAGGTTACCACATGAAATGGTGGCGTGATTCAGAGAGTCTGGCGAAGCAAGCGATGATGCAGCAAAAGCAGCAGAACTGAAAGCAGGAGACGGCCAGTTCCACTGTGGGCCTGATGAAAGCCCTCCGGGGGCTGACACACCTTGCCTAAGTTTGGTGTAGAGCCAGCTTGGTGTAGTGGTTAAGTGCGCGGACTCTTATCTGGGAGAGCCGGGTTTGATTCCCCACTCCTCCACTTACACCTGCTGATGTGACCTTGGGTCAGTCACAAGCTCTGGCACAGCTGTTCTCTCAAGGTCACTTTGTGTTAGAGTTCTCTCAGCCCCACCTACCTCACAGGGTGTCTGTTGTGGGGAGGGGAAGGGAAAGGAGTTTGTAAGCTGCTCTGAGACGCCTTTGGGCAGTGAAGGGCGGGGTATAAATCCAAACTCTTCTTCTCTCTTCTTCTTCTAAGTTATGGGGCTGTTAATAAAGATTACTAAGAAACCCTGAAAACCCGTAATGTACTAAGAGAATACATTAATAAATCAGAGTACTGAAACCAAGACTAAAAACAACTGAAGACACATATGGTAGGATCTCATCATGGATCTGTTCTGTTACTGGGAGTGGGCTTTTTTAAAATGACAGTGGTTTTTTTAAAAAAAACAAAACAGCAAAAGTCTTTACCCAACCCAAGGAGTTTTTGAGAGCTGGCTGTATGAGGCAAAGGCTCCTAGTACTCGAGGAGAGTGCCACTGCTAGCAAAAGAGATCTGCAGGATCCAGCCCATTTATACTGTGCATACTTGTGTTTTTGTTTTTATTATTCTCACAGCCTTGAGAGGTAGATTGTTCTGAATGACTGGACCAGAATCTGGACCTAGATCCTCACAGCCGAATCTGATGCTCTGTCCACCAGACACAAAAAAGTTCTCAGTGTTAATGTTTTACTCAGCAACAATATGTGTTTTCTGAGGGGAGAAAGCTTTTAACTGGAAATTTTCCCAACATACTAAGACAAAAGGAGTTGATTCAGCATATTACCAGACTTATATTCAGTGAACATAGCCAGTTAGAAAATTCTTGGAAGCATCTTAAACAGCCCAAAATTAATAATTTTAAATACTATATTCAAAAACTAAAGTTTTAATGATTTGATACTAACCCTTAACACAAGACCAGGACAGCAGGCACTTGCTTACTTAAAAATACAGAAGCCCCCCAAACTACTCATGCACTAATTTTAGTACGCTCGCACTACAGTTTAATTTTCACTATCACCACACCATCCACAGAGGCATTTATGCTTTTTCCAGTGCAGCTGCACCATATTCTCTTTCACGGGAGGATGGTTCTTCTCACAACACGTCTGTGGGTAACTTATCATGCTTTGCTCCCTTTCACCAGTCATGCTTGGGTAATATATGCAATACATACAGTCCCTAGGGAAGCAGATTTTTAACAAATAGAATTTTTAAATGCTCAAGCTTCCATAAAACCTTGTGACATGCACCATCTTAGAAGAAGATTCCACCCTCTTTTCCAACAGGAAGGAATGCCTCTTCTATTAATGGTGCCTACCAGGACAAGAATGTCCAAAAATGATGTCAAAAGAAAGAACATGCTTTAATCTTCTTTGTTACAACATATGCAAACTTGGGCAGATTTAAACCTTATTTATAGCCCACACTATCAATAAATTTAGATGTTTCTTGTTAGGTGATAAGATTCAACAACAAAAAAATGCAAAGGCAGGCACAAAAAAAAATCAGTCCTGTGTTATCCTCACCACGAGCTAAATGTCAGTACCAACACAGCATGCACGACAAGGGGAAAAAAATCAATTACAACTGATTAACCAGCCTTTATTATGACGACAGTTTCAGAGTGCAGCCAAGCTGGTCTGCAGGAGAACAATAGTCCAGTCCAATAGCGCCTTAGAGCCCAGCAAGATTGGGGGGTGGGGTATGAGCTTTGTAGAAGCAAACCTCCCGTCATCAGATACCCCCAAAATGTTGTTGGTCTCTAAGGTGCAACTCTACTGAAATCTAGCCTTTATTACAGTGCATTAAGCCACTGTTTAGATACAAAATCTGGAGGGATGGAATGGCAAAACAAAAAAACTCCATGTGATTTTAAAGAATAAGTGGCTTATTAATTTTATTTTTGCGCCTTATACCAAAATAAAAATTGTATGCCTTAAAGACTCAATTATTTAGAGAAAACAGAAGCACAGCCTCATCTATTACAATGAGCAGAACTAGGCTGCTGTCTTCACTGTTATTTCCTGGTGAAAATTCACCCCCCCCCAATACACAGCTTCTCAATTATATCTGCTGAGGGCAATTAATCTGCCTTTAACCTATTAATTTAAACCCAACCAAGATTAACAGCTGAACTGGGATCTGAACCCAGATCTCTCCCCTGGCTCATTAACTCCATGCCCCCAATGTCTGATGTTAAAACTGCTAACACTGCAACACAAAGGTATCTACCTACACATTTCCTTCTAAGAACCACAGGGCAGATGGAAGATGGTGGGAGCTGGGCCATTCAAACTGAGTTAACTGAATGAAAGGGGAGAGGTAAGCCTTTCCTCCAGTATTTTGCAAGCCCCATTGAAACTACATCCACACCCTCCTCACATACCTGCATTTTCCTTTTTTTTTTAAAAAAAAAAAAAGCACAAAAGCTTGGACACAGAGGTTCGGCCATCATGTAGGTTTCGCATCCAAGGCATGTCACTGTCTCACAGCCTCCCATCAGAGACACAGGGAAAGGGCTCTTGTACATATATAAATGACCCAAATAATCACTATTATTTAAAGTAATTATTTCTCTCATTTTTGTCCAGGGAGCTCAAGCCGGATTCACTATCATAAAACCTGACATTACAGTGCTATACAATTAAGAGTCCTCTTCTCCCAGTTATAAGCTGCCAGAGGGAGAAGCAGCAACTAAGCCCTCTTCCACCATGCACTGGGGAGGCGGGGTGTCCAGATATGATTAACACTAACTTTGCCAAGCACCTTTTAATTATACCTGCAGGTAGAGTCAAGTTTTTGGCTGAAAGGCAGGGCAAGAAAAACAAGAGGAAATAACTACACTAATTTATATTAATGTCTGCATGAATGCAAAGTTACATAGTATCCATATCTATTGTACTATACATTAAAGCTCCATTCACCAAAAGCTCTCTTACTTCCTCTCATGTTCACTCCAATTTTAACTAGTTCGCCTTTTTTATCCAACAGTACAATCCCAAGCACAGTTACCTTCTTCTACATCAACTGGAGTCAATGGATCTAGATGGATATAACACTGTTTAGGACTGCACTGTAAATTACTCTAAAAAGACTTGTGCAGAAAAAGCTATAAACCCTGGAAACAGATGAACAGAATTTAGTGTTAAGTAAGCATATTAAAGAGAACATACGTAAACATTAAATAAAACTGAAAGGTATATTTTGAAAAACATTTGTATCCATTTTGAAGGTAGCTGTAAGCTACTTTGGGAGTCACTGCATTCTCACCTTCAAAAACTTCATGAAAACACAATTAGTGCAGTCAGAGTTTAAACCCCCCCCCAAGTCTTTAGCTTTGCATTTGGGTTTTTTTTGTTTTTAACACCGTGACCCTCTTTTACCATGGGGGCAAGGCGCACTTATCCTGCTAGGTGATTTCATAATATGGGGCTCTGTTACTGGATTTTTATAAGTTATTGTTTTATATAAAATATTTTTACACCACCTTTCCACTCAAAAAGGTCTCCAAAGTGTTGTATATCAAGCATTAAAACATTTCAGCATTAAAAACATTTAAAGTAAATTATACATACAATAATGCAATAAAAACACATAAACAGACATAACACTAAAAACCAGAGTGGAGGCCAGCAGCAGCCATTGGGAGTGCACCAAACAGAACAACAGGGTCTTCATCCAGTTTTACCTTTGATGTTGGGTACTGACATGAAAGCCCTGAGATGAAAGTTCATGGCCCTTGCATAATAAGCCTATTATACATGTATATTACATGGGCACAAATTAATGTATCTCCGACAACCAAATTTCCCTTGCCAGCTACTGAAAAACTGTACATATGAGAAAGAGTGTCTATGTATAATTGACAATAAAATACATGTATAAGGTTAGCACAATGTAAAGGAAATTTGATAGTAGACCAGTGTAGCACCTGTAGTACACAGAGACACTGTAACAATACTTGAAAGTTAAATTTTAACTGCAAATCACTGGCACATTAATTATATGCATCGGTCACTCTGTCTACACAATAAACTACACATGTTGTACATGTATGTGTGTGTGTGTATGTAAGTGTAATGACCAAGTTCAAATTCTCACTTTGCCATGGAAGCTTGCTGGGCAACTATGACGGACAGGAGGCTGTCCTCTGAGAGGTAAAAGAAGCACTCAGCTGTTTTCATACCTGAGCCTATGGGAGCGCTGCTCCAGCATCCAATCTCCTTCCAGGGGGAGATGAAGGCTGCCTGAGAGAGAGTGCATACAGAAATGGGGATCCGTCTCAGCTAGGGAACAGACAACTTTGTGCGCAGGTCCACCTGGTAATGTCGCAGAGAGGTTTAACTCTACTTCTGAGAGTTGTGAGGCCTGTCTCTAGTGATGAGTGGATCTGGTAGCTACATGTTTAGGAAAATTCACCACATAACCTGTACATAAATAAACCTTCTTTGTTGTTTTATTAAACCTCCTGTTTCAGAGATCTCTGTTCGAAAGCCAGTCAAATCCAACTCATCTCTGTTTCCAAGCCGAAGAGCCAGCACTGTCTGAAGACGTTTTCTGTGGTCATGTGGTCGGCATGACTAAATGCCAAGGCGCAAAAGCTGGGGCCACAGATGGGAGCTCACTCTGCCATGCGGCACTCAGGTCTCAAATTGCCAAGCTACCTTCCGGTCTGCAGTTCAGCATCTTAATCTCTGAGCCACCGTGGCCCAACATGCTCAACAGAAAACTTACCTCACAGCAGCAACACAGCAACCCAAAGTATTTACACTTCTTACCGTAAGAACATCTTGTAACTGAGAAGACTTTCATCACAAAACCAAACAGGTCCCCCAAATTCACCAAAGAGGCAGTGTGACTATTCTCAGTTTCAAAAAAGGGCCTATCAAATTGACCTTGGGCAAGTCACACACTTTTAGCCTAACTGTATCTCACAGTGTTTTTGTGAAAATAAAACAGTGAAAGGGAAAATGTTTTAAGCCCCTTTCAGTCCCTCCTAGGGAAAAACATGGAATATAAGTGAAATAAATAAATAAATGTTTTAATATTATAAAAAACAATATATGACTATATCTAACACTCCATTTTCCAAATAAGTGACTTTATGCATAGGTCACTACTGTACAGTGCTTTAGAGCATCTGACTAGGATCTGAGAGAACCAGATTCAAATCCCAACTCCACCACAAAGAACACTGGGTGAACAGGGTTTAGTTACTCTCTATTGTCCCTCACAGGGTCCTTTTGAACATCAGAGAACAGAGCAGAACCACCGGGCTTCCTGGAGAAGAATGGAATAAAAAAACACACTTGACAAACCTGCACACCTTCAGATAGATATTAGCACAAAAGATACACTGGGAAAAGCTTTAGGCATGTCCACAAACATTTTCTGTTCTAACATTGCACAGAAAAAGGGAGTCAAGAAGAAGAAAAAGAGTTCATTTTCATACCCTGCTTTTCTGTATCCTAAGGAGTCTCAAAGCAGCTTACAATCACCTTTCCGTTCTTCTCCCCACAACAGACACTTTGTGAGGCAGGTGGGGCTGAGAGAGTACTGAGAAAACTGTGACTGGTCCAAGGTCACCCAGCAGGCTTCAGGTTGTAGGACAAGGGGAAAAGAATGATTCCTGACACTCTCTCTTTGATATATACATTGACAGCTTTCACTGTGCCTTTAAAAGTTGAATCATAACAGATTCAGATTTGGTATGTAACTTATAATCTTCTGATTAGAGAAACTTACAGCACAACATATATATTTTAGAATTGCATTTTTTTTGTATAAAGAGCCTTTGTAGAAGGAATTAGGACTTGCAAGGACACAAAGAGCCAAGTTTAATGTGAATCATAGTCCTTATCAGCTAGCTCTTCATAAGCGAGGCCAAAAAGGGCCACTGTTCTAAAGACCAGATATGCAAACAAATGCAATCACTGACATACAGGACCAGGAGAGACCAATAGTAAGGTTTAGAGCCAAATGGTGCAGGTTAAGGCAGACTACATCTTGGTGCTGCTAAGGCACTTAGCCCTGTATTTCCTGTTTTAATTGCAATAAACAGATATTCATCTAGCTCATTGGACTCCGACTGTGTGATTCCAATTCGGCCAAGGGATCACACAGGGCACAGATTTGCGCATCAAGGTGGAGGAGAAGTGGGGAACCAAACCCAGGTCTTCATATTCGAGTCTGCTGCTCTTCACCACACTGGCTCTTTGGTTCAACACTTTGGCTAAACCTAGGAACTCTCCACCCTTTAACAGACATCAACTTGCTAAGTTAAACCAGTGACTAGCCTATGCGTTTTTCTTGATTACAGCCACAGACATCCTGCGCTCTCATTAATCTGAACCAAATCTAGCACCCACCCTACTTTGCCAAATCCATCAACAGCTAGAAACAGTTCAATTACCCTTCAGACTGAATTCTGTATCCTGCAATGTAAAGTTCCTGCGCTTGTGTCACACATAACTGGATTTCCAGGCCTCTCTCTTAACAATACACCACCTCCCACTCTTCCGTTTCTATGTTGAGGCCTAAGGATATCTGTGAAACAGGCCTGTAGCCAGGATTTCGTAGCTTGTGGGGCATATTTTTTTTCCTTATGGGGCAGCCATCATGTACATAAACTATTACGTCAAACAATTCAGTTTATTCCAGTTACATAGGAAGCAGCACATTCAGAATCATAAACACACGTAAAAGGTCACGATATCTGCAGCACTTTGTATTCAAGACCCTATCTCTAAGCCAGGTAAAACCTCCATGTTCAGAGGGAGTCCGCCTTCAATGTGAGAAAGACAGCATTAAGGGACGGCCTGTGGCTCCATGGTGGCACAGAATGAAAATGTCCACTCGAACAAAGCAAGCTGTGACTCTCATGAGCTTGTGGCAAAGTAAGCCTGGATAAGTATTTATGTGACCACACTGGACCAGTGTTCCCTCTAAGCTGAGTCAGTATGAGCTAGCTCACAGTTTTTTAGCCCTTGGCTCACACATTTTTGTCTTGGCTCAGGAAGGACGGCCTCCAGAGCAAACTAACTGATGCAGCAGCCAGATCGCTCACTCACAACCAATGCTGTGGGGACTTGTGAGCAAAAATTCCACTTTGTGAACAGTGTTCCTTTTAAGCTGAGTTAGTGTGAGCTAGTTCAGAGTTTTTTAGCCTCTGGCTCGCACATTTTTGTCTTCGCTCAGGAAGGAGGGCTCCAGAGCAAACTCATTTATGCAGCAGCCCGATCGCTCGCTCACCACTTTCATGGCAGTCGCTCACAAAGTGGAATTTTTGCTCACAGGACTCCACACCTTAGAGGGAGCATTGTTTGCCAGCTCCTGGCATGAAAGTCGCGAGCGAGCCATTTGGCCGTTGCATGGATGCGTTTGCTCTGGAGCCCTCCCCCTTCCTGAGCCGAGACGAAACGGTGTGAAGCCGGAGGCTAAAGAAACCTGTGAGCTGGCTCACACTGACTCGGCTCAGGGGGACACGGCTCTCCACGCTGACTGCCGGGAGCTCGCCAGGGAGGATTTCTGCTCGCGGGACGCCGCCGGCTTCGAGGGGGCTCCAGCATTCCGAGAGGAGGGGTGCGGGATTCAGGCCTCGGTCCGTCCGCAGCCTCCAAGCGGGCGCCCCCGTGCCCGTCCGCCCTTCACGCGCGAGAGCCACCGGGGCGGGGGGGGGCGAGGGACTCTCCACCACCACGGGCCCCCGCGGCCAAGCCGGGCCGGTGCTCCGAGGAACCCGAAGAGCGGGGAGGGCCCCCTCGGAGTCGGGCCCGGCCGCTCTTCCCACGAGAGGAGGGGGAAGGAAGGGAGGCTCTCCACACACCCCTCCGGAGGCGCCACGGAACACGAGGGGTGGGAGAGACGCGCACCATTCTTCACACACGAACCGGCGCGTGCGCTCTTCCCTCTCCCCCGCCCCCCCCATAAATAATGCGCGCGCAATTCCCCGTCCTCCCCCGCCAACAGCCGCCCCTCAACGGCTTCCCTCTCACAAACCTCTTCAGCGCCGCGTCGCCAACGCTGTTGCCAGCCCCGTTGGCCGCCCCCGCCGTCATCCCCCCGACTCCGCCGGCAGCTGCTGCTGCGGCGACGGCCGCCACTCCGGCGTCCGCCATTTTGGCGCCGCTCTCAGAAACCGCCGCCGCCGACGCCACCACGACCGCCGCCATTTTCTCTTCAGGCAACTCGACGAGGCGCGCCAATAGGGGAGGCCTACACTGCGCAGGCGCCGGCCCTGACAGGTGTGGACGCGCACGGCCCCCTCGCCCCGCCCTCGGTTTGAATGATTCCTTTTTCTGCTAATCGGAAGAGTCCATATATATGCCACGGCCTCCCCCCCTTGCGCACAATTCTTTTGCACAGCCAATGGGAGAGGATCGAAGGAGCCACGATCCGCTCCACAGTTCCCTCAACACCTTGGTTTGGCCAATGAAGGAGAGGGACCAGATTGAGGCCCGCCCATGCCCGTCACCCAACCTTTTTAAAAGGCCAATCATCGGGAAACAGCAGCGATATATCCCCCCCCCCCGCTTTCCTTCAAGCTTCGTTTCCTTGCACAGTCCGATCACGTGTGAGGCACAGATACGGACGGAAGCGGGGATTTAAAAAAGAAGCGCTTTAAAAGAAGCGTACTTGAAAATGCAGCCTGAAACTTCCGGTACAATTTCGAAGGCTGCCATTCGAGGTCAGAAAAATAGAGGGGAACCCTCGCTTTCTACTGGAGAAGAAATACTGATACGAACCGCGATCAGGGGGCTCTTTTTATTTTTCCACTGGGTGGGGGCGCGGGGGTACCTCCGTTTTCTTTCTAGGAAACGTGCCCAGCAGACCCACCCAGGAGGTATTTAGTTGCCGTTTGCTTCCTAGCTTCTCTCTATTGGTTGCTCTGCCCACAACGCACACAAGTTCGATGGGAAACCAGAAGTGGCCACCTAATGCCTTTATAACGAACAAAAGCCTTTTTAATTTTGTTCAGTTACACTTCAGTGTTGTTAATGTCTCTCCATTTTAATTATACTTTTTGCCCAAAGTCCACCACGCCAGCGTCTGGCTTCCCAAAGTCTCTCTCCCCTTTTCACCTGCCGCTGGGATTCAAAAGTAAACTGCTTTTGAGCACCGGGAGACTCTTCTCACCTGTTGATCAACTCAGCCAACCCCCAGCAGCCATGCTAAAGGAAGGCCAGTGTCCCATCCCCCACTGTGGCCGGAAAAGGCTTCTGATGGAATGACTGGGGCGGGGCCGGCAATTCACGCAGCCTCTTTGTGCGAGAACCAAATCAGAGATTTTGAGGCGAATTAGACTGACCCATTTCCTGGAGGAGACCATATCACTCTACCTCTGTTGCCCAGATCTACAGGACAAAAAAGGCTGTTGCCGAGTGGTATCCAAGCTTGCCGCCCAGGCAAAGAAGATTTAGGATTAGTTGGGCATTCTTGGTCTGATCTGGCAGGGCTAGTACCCCATCCTCACAGAATCAATTGCAATTTTTGTGCACTCACCTTCCAAGAAAAAGCTTTTTTTTTTTTTTTTTTAAATGTGGCAGTCAAGGAAATTGAAGCAGACCCACTTGTTTCACTCCACATGGATGAAAGCCTGATGCTGTTACATTAGCTTCTCTATTTAAAAACAACTCCCCCCCCCCAAGCATTTAGACCAAAGTGGGCAGCCCTGTTGGTCTGAAGCAACAGAACAAAGAGTCCAGGAGCACCTTTAAGAGCAACAAGTTTGACTTCACTATTTTGCATGCTAATTTAACAAGCCACCACCTATATGTACAGCTGTGAAGTGCAATTCCATTTCATTGTCTGATGAAGTGTGTGTGCACAGGAAAGCTCACACCTTGAATCAAACTCTGTTGGTCTTAAAGGTGCCCCACTGGACTCTAACACCATTTTGTTACTGGGAGTTCCTGTTCTCTAGAGAACACCACAGCTGATCCAGAGGAAAGTGCAAAGCTCTGAAAACACCTCTCCCCCCTAGGAGTCAACCCTTGTCAATTTTCTGCTTAGCAAGGTGGCTTGCAATAAAGGGCAAACGCCCCAAGGGTGCTCCTCCCTCCCACAACATGATGGCCAGCATCCCCCTGGTGCCTACCTCAAGGAGGTGACCTGGCCAGAAGGAAAGGATTGACTACAGCAGTTGGCGGCTGCCATTCTTATCTTCCAGGGATTTTTTGGCATCATGAGAGAGAGTGAGCACGGGCAGAACCGTCCACTCCAGTGGGCCGTGAAGTTCCATGCCAGGAGAAAAAAACCTGCCTGGATTGGGAAGCTCAAATGGCCTTGGAGAAAGCCACGCTCCAGGGCGCCTGCCAGCACAAGCCAAGGGCCACTCAGCAGTGCCAACGATAAACCCCACTGGTGGACCTCCTGGTGGCACCTGGTATTTTTGACCACTGTATGACACCAAGTGTTGGACTGGATGGGCCACTGGCCTGATCCAACATTGGCGTCTCTTATGCTCCTTCATCTGCAAAACGTATCACCATCACTGCTGAAAGACAGAAGCCCAAGTGGCCCCTAAGGCACTGGCAGAGCTGATCTGCTTGCCATTGGCCACTGGGATATTGCCCTGTAAGGTCAATGGCCAATCTTCCCCTGCTGGCCACGGTTGCAAAATGTGAGGATTGCAAGAGACAGAGGGCACTGAGCCACTCTACAAACCACTGAGAACTAGAACCACAATGCTCACCCCTGGGGGCTGTTGTGCTGAACTTCACCTAGATGTCAAGAAGGTAAAAAGGAAGCCAAAGTTTTAAATGTATGAAGCTGCCTTAGAAGGAATCTGACTGTTGGTTTAGCACAGATTTAGCACAGCACTGGCTTCTCAGGAGGATGAAGGGCTCTTTCCATGTAACTATTAACTGGAGACCAAATCCGACAAAGTGTGTGCTGAACCCAACCACTCTTCTACCTGGCCCGGCATTGCCTATCCTAATGGGCAGGGCCTCAGACAGAGAAGAGAGTCTTTCCCAGCACCTTCTGCTTGAGAGAGCCTTTGATTGACGCAGAGACCTCCAGTGGAAGGATATATGGCTCTTTGACTGGCCACCTTTGGCCCTTCTAAGCCCTCTTCCCTAATGCAGCAGGAAAACAGACAAGGCCCTTGCCCGGTGTGACTTGTGATCGGCGGGAGGTTTCCACCCTGAAATCGCCACTGCCGGGAGAATGGGTGAGCTGCCAGCCTCCCTGAGGGGCGGGCCTCACGGCAGAGAGGGAAGGAAGCGTGGCTCCTTGCAGGAAGATGGTGACTGTGAGTATGGCTCTTTGTGAGTTTCAGAGTGAGCACCGCTGCTTTAACCGGTGATGCCCAAGACTGGATGTGGATCCTTCTGCATGCCAGGCAGGTGCTCGGCCTCTAAGCAGTGAGTCCTCGGCAGAAGCAGCCCCCGTGCCGTGATGGACCACTGGTCCATCTTCCAATGTGACGCCCTTTGACCCACAGCAGCACCTCCCAACATCGCAGACAGAAGGGCCTTTCCTGATACTTGTAAACAGAAATCCTTCAAACTGGGGAATGAGTCAGGGAGCTTCTCTGTGAAGAGCAGGGACAGAGGAGAGCAATGTTCCCTCTCATCCCCCACCCCACCCCCAATCCCTACTGAGCAGAGCAGAGTTCACATCCTGAGCAGAATATAAACTGCTGGGCAGTGCAAGACCCTACAGGGCTCCAGATCGCTGCGGAGCGGGGCTTCCTGTGTGAACGGGCGGTCTGGAGGAGACCTTTTGTGTTGGAAGGTCTGTCCTTGAAGAAAGGCTGGAGGTGGGGCTTCTTGTCTCAGAAGGCTTTGTCTTTCTTCCCCCCAGGCACGGAGAGGAAACCAAACAACTGCTCAGGAACGCTCAAGGGCTACCAGGTGCTGATAGCGCAGGTGGGGGGGAAAAAACACCTTCTCCGGTTCAGCATTAGTTCATTTTTACTCCTCCTGGGATTATTATACTTAAATCCATTCTCAAAAAATGCACAGAATCCTCTCGACGGGATAGTAACAGCACTGACAGAACAGAGGGAAAACAAAGGAGGGAAGGCTGGACCCACCCAAAAATCCATATAGTGCAAAAACAAGAAGGGGGCTTATAGACACTGGGGAGGGAGCCAAAACAGGAGTCAACCCCCGGCCCCCACCCCTCAAATTCATAATAAGAGCACCAATTCATTCCCAGCGTGAGATCAGATGATGGGCCGATTTGCAAGTTAACTTTTCTGACACCGTTTAAACAACACATCTTGTCCATTCTGTAGGTTGAATATTTCCTGCAAATGCAGGCCCCCCCCCACACTGTCTCGACAGCTGATGTTCAGCCCTCAAAGAAACCTGTGTGTTTGTCATTTCCAGGGGGGAAAATGTGGCTAATTCTGTGTGGCAAAGAAATTCCCAGCAAATGCTTGCTGCGTGAAAGCAGCAAGGGAGAACACCCTGGTGATGTCAAAGCAAGGGAGATGTGGATCGGCTCTGGGTCTTTCACGTTTCAAACACTGGGGGACCCAAAGGCAAAGGGGAAGTGGGGTGGAAAATCAATTATAGTGGTGAAATTATAAACAACAGTAATTATTATAATATAATAGGATATAGGGTTACGGATATAGGGAGACAGCTTTCTTCCCCGTGTGTTCCTCTTGAGGACAGAGCCTGGCCAGTGGAGGCTCTAAGTGGGCCGCCTCCCAAGGTCATTGCACGCGCCCGGAGATTCCTTGTCTTCCCGTGGTCTTCGGCCCCCTTTGGTTGGGTTGATTGTTCAGACGAGTCTTTGCCACGGTCGCCTGGGAAAGTGCGACCCCGCCCAAACCCACCTCGTGTGGGGCCGGGGGGGGGATTCCCCACAAAGCCCACTCCCGACTCATACGGTAGTCTCGTCAGCCTTCTTCTTCAGGAGCTTGGCCGAGAGCAGGGAGTGCTGGACAGGGTGCGGGTTCCGTGAGTCTGGGATCATCAGGCGGACTTTCTGATTGGTCCTTCGCCACTCCGAGTACAGCTGACAATGGTAGCGGAATGAAACCTGGTTGGGGTGGGCCAGATCGCGCAGAGAGAGAGAGAGAGAGAGAGAATCAGAGACACTATGGGACAAGAACGGGGAGAAAATCTCACCCCCATCTGTTGAGAGGTACCTTGCTAACTGGGATGAAGAATAATATCCATCTTTTAGAAGAGAAAAGGCACGAAGTCGTCTTCCTAACCAAAACAGCTGTTCTGACCATCTGGCCCAGGATTCTGTTTGGCAGACAAATGTCTGTCTTGACCAGCAATTTATGCTGAACCAGCCACACCAGAGACTTAACCTGGGACTTTCTGCATCTACCCGCCTCTTTCCCTGTTTTCTATTCATATATATTGCCATCTTTTCAATCCTTGTTGATTTGGATTAATTTTACCTCCTGTCTTCTGGATTTTATAGCCAGTCTTACTCAGTTGTATCACATCTTCTATTTAACTTTAGGACTTAAAAAAAAAAAGCTTATTGTGCAGGCTTTAATAATTTTGTGGTTTCAAACTCGTTCCATGATTGTGTCAGAAGCTGTCTCAGGAATCCCTCGTGAGTGATAAATATTGGTTATTTACCAATATAATCTAAACAGATGATCAGAGTAAAGGTGGCTCCTGTTCAGAAGGACAAAAAAGGCACCCACAAATGGGTTGCTGCCCCTTGCCATGGAGTGGAGTGCAAGTTTTCCACCCGCCCAGGAGTAAAAGTTATTCTCACTGGGAAAACAGGGAAAAGGTTAAACAACCTCCTTTTCCCAACTTTCCCACACAGACCACAATACTGCATAGCATTTTTAAGAAAGGGAAGATTGTGGCAGAACAGCCCCCGCATGTGCAGACCCTCCCCATGGTGCACCACTCACCAGCGTCCAGAGGACATAGATAGTAAAAAGTGCTATGGTCAGCGCAATCAGGCCAATGGCTTCCAAGCGGCTGTTGAACTGCAGGTGATCTTGGGCTCCGCGGAGGCACAGCCAGCCCGAGATGGCAGCCAGCGGGGTGATGAAGAGGAAACACACCATGTCGCAGAAGAGGGTTCGCTTCTCATTGCGTGGCCCGGGGTCCTTTAGCCACTACAGGGCAGGAAGCACAGGAACATTAAGCGGGTGGAGAAATATACATGGTAAATACTTTTCTGGAATGAGGGGGAGACACAACCACGGACTATCAGTGACCCTAGACCGACCCCCTGTTCCCATCCGAGTGGGCTTGATTGTGCCATGGTTAGACAGAATGGGGAGAACGAGGCTCAAATCCTCAAGCAGCCTCGTTCACTGGGTGACGTGGGACCCATTGTTCTCTGTCTGCACTGCCTGTCCCGGAGCTCCTGAGGAGGGAAGGTAGGACGACAGCTAAAAGTATCCCAGTGTGACACCAGCTGTGTTGAGGGCCATGTTCTTTCCAGACCAAATGCAAAGTGCTGAACCAGTGGTTCGCAAATTGTGTATCGGGAGGACCTGAAAGCAGGTTGCGACACTCTTGGACATGGGTCACAAATGCAAAATGGAGAAACAGAATGGGCTGGGACAGGAGACTCCAGGGTGCTCAACGGCAGATCGGAGTCCGTCCGTGCATGATGTGCAGAAAGGTCACGAAGCACGGCCTGTTGCTCAGCAATGGCCGAGGATCAGGGCTCCCGTAACTTTTTTGAGCCTGTGGGCACCTTTGGAATGTTGACACGGCGGGGAGGTGCAACCACAAAAATGGCTGCCACAAGAGGTGGCCCAGGTGCAGGGGACAAGAGAGAGGTAATTGGGGAAAAAATACACTGAGGAAAAGGAATGAGAGAGAATAAAACCCAACAGTACGTGGTAGCTGCTGCTGAAACATTATTTTAATTTGCAAAGCTAATCAGGTGCCTCGCCAGGTCCCACCCACCTTCTAACAACATTTGAAAAATGTCCGTGGGCACCGTGGCTCCCAGAGGAGCCACGCTGAGGATCCCTGCTCTATATAACCACCACATGAGACAAAATAAAAGGTAGACTTGTTCAATGTTAACGTCAAAGGGACATTCCTGTGCTTTATACTGAGGGCAGTAGGGCGGACCGACTGTGCAGGCGGGTCCCAAAAAAGTATAGCAAATTTAAAAGCGGGTCCTACTTCAAAAAGTTTGACTACCCCCACCCCAATTGGTCCAGGCCCACCTACTCCCCCCCAAGACCCCCAGTACTTCAGAATATCCCTCAGATGCTCTTCCCACTATGCCCCTTCATGGGACGTTTTGATGAGGGGCCACGTGGCACCAAGACTGTGGATAAGCATCCGGAGCAGAGGTTCATCAGTGGCTATGAGCTACAAGGTATAGATAGGGACTCTCGGTCTGGGGCAAGGGATGCTCGGTATTCTTGGTGCTTGGGGAGGGGTCAACAGTGGGAGGGCTTCTAGTGTCCTGGCCCCACCAGTGGACCTCCTAATGGCACCTGTTATTTCTGGCCACTGTGTGACACAGGCCACTGGCCTGACCCAGCATTGGCTTCTCTGATGTTCTTATGCTTAACTGCCTCCCCAGAGAAAGTCCCCTTCCTCCATCCTTGAGGGCATTACAACTGAAGCTCTCCCCTGCCCCCAGTCCCCAGGCGTTCTCTGCCACCGTTTCCAGGTTTCTGTCTGCCTCCGCGGGTGGGTTGTTCTGTTGATTCGGCTCACCAGGATTCATTTGGGATCAGTTTGCTTTCTCTTAGTGTTGCCTGTTTCATAATCTGCCACAGCTGGCTTTCATCTGGTTGTCAGCACCCACCTTGTGCATTTAGAGGAGGCAGGAAGGACATATTTTTCGAAATAAATACCAATGAAAAGAGGTACACTGTACAATCTGGAGAGGAAAAATGTTTCCAGTCGGAACACACAGCAGAAAGCCCCAGGTATCATCCCTGTTATCCCCATTGTCTCTTCACACAGACAGTGTTGTTTCCTGTCTTCCACACATCTCTGCTCACGTCAAGCACACACTGGGAACAGAATCTCAACTTCTAGTTTTAAAAGGCTCTTGGGGCATAGGAGGGCAAATGTGTATCACAAACACTAAGGAAATTTTTTTTACAATTTCTTATGAGCTGGCCACCCCAGAGGAAACAGGATATGGAACTCAGAGGCCACTGGTCTCTTCTAGAAGGGCTCTTCTTACCACAGGCTAAAGCACTGTCATTCGTCAGCAGAGCACCAATGCAGTCAAGTCAAGCTTAGAACCCCCAGCCGGAGAGACACTCACCTCTGTCAGGGGCCGGGGTCTTCTCTCCACGACAAACTCAGTGTGGCAGAGTTCACAGTAGCTGGTATTGGAGGAGGAGAGCCACTTCTCCAGGCAGCTTTTGTGCACAGCCCCCAACGTGCCAGTGCAGTCGCAGGGGGAGAGCAGGCCCTCTCCGCTTCCACCTTCATGGCAGATCCGACAGATGGGGCCGTCGCTGCGGGGAGAGGTGAAGGAGAAGGGGCTGAAGCCACTATCATAGATGGTGGGAGGGGCAGAGGACGAGTGACAGTGTTGCCCATCACCCTCAGGCATGGACTGTGTTCCTCCCATACCGTGTCAATGCAAAATCCAGAAAAGCCAAATGCTTTTGTTTGTGAAGGAAATTCTTAGGCCTCACGACACCCAGAACAATCCCATGCTTTGCAAAACACACAACACGCCCCGCCACCCATGGCTTGTTACCTGGACTTTTCTGCTAGCCATTGGCTTGCTCGTGCTCCATCCCTGATGCACAACAGAGAAAGAGGAGTGCAGTATACATCACCCGTCTCTCTTGTAAGTTTGCGCCCTCTAAAAGGAAGCACGTTTCACCAGGCAGGTAAACAAATTATGGGCGAGTACAGAGCTGTCACTAGGGACATGCCTGGATGGACCCAATCTGTGCACCTCTGGGGAGCCATGAGTGAAAGAAAGATCAACTACAGTAACAGTGGAGGGGGGGGGGATGAATTCTGAACCCAAGGTTTGATTCTGACCTCTCTCCTGCTCTCTTAAAAGATATTTCCTTCGCCCCCCCCCCACTTTTGCCTGGAAGTCCCCCCAGAACATCTGTGTAATGGCGGGGAGGGCGGGGTAAAAATCAAATAAATAAATAAAATGTCACTACTCTCTTCCTTCAAATCCCACCTTTAGCTTCAAGCACCAGTCGCTGGCCTGGCCGCTACCCACCCTTCCCTGTTCTCCTGCCCTTCCCCTCTTTCCTTTTTGACCTTTCCCCGTTATTTATTTCAGATGTTAAATTCCATGGAGGCAGGGACCTGGGCTGGTTTGGCCTTTCTCACTCTGAAGGACACTGTTGCAGCTCGGAAAAGACCTGATGCGCAGGGTCAAGCAGAATGCTTGCTTTCATCAGTGCTTGCTTCGCTGGCACGAACAATTAGCAGTCGCTGCTAGGAGAGACCGGCGCCCAGTGACAAAGGGAGCAAGCCAGAGCTGGGGCGATCCGTGGTGACAAGCTGTCTGGGGATAGGAAGCACAACTCTGACTCACTCATCTCCCTCCAGGCATCAGGGGATGCTGAAAAGCGATAACAGCATTTGGGGCTAAGAGAATGCTAGGGGGATAACAAGCAGCATAACCAAGCAGATGTCCAAATGTGATATGAGGGTCACAAGGGGAATCCTGCTGCCCTAGAAACCTGTTCAGCTGCTGGGCCTCTTCTCTGCTGGCAGAAGGCCTACCACATGCCATCTTGCCACTGGGCCCTGAAATCTTACAACCACGGGGAGTTACAGACATAGCTCTGCTCCCTTGTACTGTCACCTGAAATCTACCAGCCCCATAGTGCCCCTGAGAAAGCACCTGACTTGCTCTCACATAGAAGAGGATGCTGTGGTCAGCGAGCAGGCTGGATATGATGTTCTACATCCACCTGGAATCTCAGCAAGAAAGGCAGACTATAAATACAGTAATAGAAACAAAGTAAATAATTTTCCAACTCAGTGACTGTAACGCCTCGGGGAGAGATGGTGCCCAATTCACCTTCTGTATGACTGGCTTTCCCATCAAGGTAGAAAATGAAATGCATATCAGCAGGTGGATGTGTAAACTCTCGCACAAACCAGCCAGGGGACTGAGAATGGGATTGCACCTCTGCATCAAACGGGGCATCTGATTTATGCCCAACTACCAAGAGCAATTCCATGGAGACAGACAAAGGAAAAAAAGAACCTCTACAGATGCAAAAGGAAGACAACTTCACACATCCTCTCTCTAAACCAAACTCTAAATCTAGTCTCCAGAGTTTCAAGGCTTCAACAGGTGCTGAACTGGGGCAAACAAATGGGCTTCTGAATAAATCGCAAGGCTGAACTTTGGGGGACCAACTAACCACAGCATCGAGCCCACTCCCCGCCAACCTCCGGGGGGGGGGGGCACCACGGGCTCACCTCTGCGTCCCCAGGGCCTTGATCACTGTGGAGAGCAGCCGGCCGTCCTTGGCTGTGACCTGGGTGACATACTGCGGCCGCCCAAGGTCAGAGTCTTCCACTGACTTGGACAGTGCGGCGCTTCCAGGACAGTCGCACAGCGAACCGGGAAGATGGCAGCAGTCGCCCGTCGTCATGGCAACAGGGAACGCTGTGCTTCAGTGGCCCAAATGTGAAGTCATGATCAGCCTGGAGAGAGAGAGAGAGATGGGTGGAAAGCTCTTCAAAAGGGGGCTTAAAAGCAACACTCAATTTGCCCTTATGCTACCCCACAGACAGCCTCCCTTCTGCCCACACACTGGCTCAACTTTACATGGTATCTGAACAAAGTTTGAGGCCAGTGGCACCTTTAAGTTTAATTCAAGGCATCAGCTTTCGTGCGCGAGCACACTTCGTCGGATACAGTGGAACAGAATCTCTTCATTACATATAGGGGGTGGGGGCGGTTGTCAAGAAGGAGTCAAGATGCATAAGAACTGGAGATTACAGCTGAGATTGGATTAAGGCAAATGAGAAGGGAGCCCTCCCTGGAGAAGACCCTGATGCTGGGAAAGATTGAAGGTCAAAGAAGAAGGGGACGGCAGAGATGGTTAGACAGTGTCATCGATGCAACGACATGAAATTAAGCAAACTTCAGAGGACAGCGGAAGACAGGAGGGCTTGGCGTAATCTGGTCCATGGGGTCACAAAGAGTCGGACTCGACTGTGCGACTGAACAACAAGCATACAAATAAAAACGTTAACATGTCGATGCGAGAATGAGGGCTGAGTCCGGTGGCACCTTCAAGATAAACAAAAATACCCAGGATTCTCACATCTATATTTTAACGTTTGTATTTGTATGCTAATCTTGCCTTAATCCAATCTCAGCTACAATCACCCAGTTCTTAGGCATCTTGACTCTGACTGGTCCTTCCTGACAACCACCCCCTATATGTGATGGCTGAAGAGATTCTGTTCTCTGTATCTGAAGAAGTGTGTTTGCACACAAAAGCCTATACCTTGAATTAAATGTTGTCAGTCTTAAACTTTGGACTCAAGCTTTGTTCTGCTGCTTCAGACCGACACGGCCACCCACCTGAACCTATATCCAGGATATGTGTTCCACATTGGGGTGGGGCCACAGTTCCCTTATTGGGAGTACCTGGTTTGCATGCATAAGGTCCCAGGCCCGATGCTGAGTGTCGCCCCTGAAGAAAACCAGGTGAGAAATGGCTAGTCAAGTGCCCCAGGCAAACACTGGCCATTGATCAGTCAACTGTTGTTTGCTAGCTTTGGAAAAAAATTCCCTGAAGCCGTTCCGTTTTACATTGAACCATCTTACAGCCGATTAGCGAGTGAAAGAGAGAGGGATGCTTGTACTCCCCCCCCTCCCCTCTGCCCAGGCCGGAGGTGGTCAGGGGCAAACCTTTCAGCCTGAAGAGGCTCCTCTAGCGATCACTACAGGCATCTCCAAACAAGAAAACAAACAGTCACCAGAGATGCCCAGGCCGACCCATGGCACCATCTTTCTTGCCCCAGGAATCAGGGCATCCCTGCAGTCTGTTTTAATTTCATATTATTACATTTCTTAACATTTCATAACTCTAGGCTTACCCTGATATTTCAGGATGAAAGCCCGATTTTTATAATTCCTAATATTATTAAAAGCTTTAATCCTTTACCATCTTAATCCCATCATATCACAGTAACACCCAATTTGTTTTTTATCAATATCAAACCTCTTATGACTCAAGTGCCTTCTTTGTTTTACTAATCAAGTTATCTGGTCTGTGATTTAAGCACTCAACCAGTCAACTGATCCAATCCCCTTTTGTTTTGATTCCAAGCCCCTGTTGAAATCAGCAGGACTTATTTCCCAGTAACCCATTTCAGGCTCCTTTTCTTCCAACAATTGGTTAGATGCACATGGAAATGGACACAAACTTTAGCAATCAGCCTCATAGGCTTTCCGCATTCAAGGGAAAAAATAGGGGGGAGGGGACTTAACCCAAACTAAATTGCATTAAAACCCAAAAAGGTTAAGAAGATTGCCTGGAGGCATGGGCTGGGATGTCACCAGTATGCTGATGACACCCAGCTCTATCTGATGTTGGGCGGCCGGTCCGATTCCAGACTGGAAGATCTGGACCAGGCACTACAAGCCGTGGCTGGTTGACTTAGACTGAGCTGGCTGTTACTGAGTCCAACGAAGACAGAGGTTTTGTGCTTGAGGGGTAGGGATCCCACTCCCGACCTTCGATGGGAAGCTGTTGGTGCCAGTGCCAGAGGTTAGGAGTGCTTTTGGATGCCTCTTTAACAATGGAGGCCCAGGTAGCAGCCACTGCCAGGGCAGCATTTTACCATCTTCAGCTGATTAGGCAGTTGGCTCCCTTCCTCAACTGCAACGACCTGGCAACAGTGATCCATGCAATGGTCACCTCAAGACTAGACTACTGTAACACTCTCTACATGGGGCTGCCTTTGTCGCAAATTCGGAAGCTACAGCTAGTGCAGAATGCTGCGGCCAGGCTTCTGATGGGCCTTCCCAGATGGGAGCACATCCAGCCTGTGCTGAAGACACTGCACTGGCTGCCAATAGCATATTGAATTCAAGGTGCTGGTTCTTACCTTTAAAGCCCTATATGGCCAGGGTCCGACATACCTGAGGGACTGCCTTTCCCCATACATCCCCCAGAGAGCACTTCTGTCGAGGTCTCAAAACCGACTGACCCTCCCGGGTCCCAGGGAGGCCAGGCTTGCTATTACCAGGGCCGGGGCCTTTTCAGTGGCGGCTCCATACCGGTGGAATAAGCTCCCGGAAGAGATCAGGGCCCTGCAGGATCTTTTACAGTTCCACAGGGTCTGCAAGACGGAGCTCTTCCATCAGGCTTTCAACTAAGGAGCTGCCACCATTATTACCACCAACAAGAGCCCTGGCTCTTTTGACATCTAACCTGTACAGCCGTTTGCACTGGAAGATCATTGAGCAGAATAACTGTTAATTTTGTATGCACTCTTATAGCACGACATCTTAATTATTAATTATTGTACAGTGACAACCAAAAATGACCATTATTGACCCTGACTATATATGTTTCAGGAGCTGCGGTGGCTCAAGTGGTTAAGACGCTGAACTGCAGGCTGTGGAAGGTCAGTAATTCAGCAGTTCGAGACCCGAGAGTGCCGCATGATGGAGTGAGCTCCCGTCTCTAGTTCCAGCTCCTGCCAACCTAGCAGTTCGAAAGCAAGAAACTGCAAGTAGATAAATAGGTACCACTTCGGTGGGAAGGTAACAGCGTTCCGTGCGCCTTGGTGTTTAGTCATGCCGGCCACATGACCACGGAAACGTCTTCGGACAGCACTGGCTTTTCGGCTTTGGAACGGAGATGAGCGCCGCAACCTTAGAGTCGGATTCGACCGGCTTTCGAGCAAGGGAACCTTTACTTTTATATGTGTTTCAGCCCACTAGCCTTCTTCAGTGGTCAAACAAATAATATTACACAGAGGTTCCTGGCATCACAATGCGGCTATCATTTCTTATAAACTGACCAAGATGAATTTTTTTGATTATTCCAGATGGGTAGCCAGGTTAGTCTGCCTGTAGCAGTAGAAAAGAGCAAGAGTTCAGTAGCACCTTAAAGACTAGCAAACTTTGTGGCAGGGCGTGAGTTTTCATGAAGAAATGAGCAGTGACTCACGAAAGCTCATCCCCTGCCACAACTTTTGCTAGCCTTTAAGGTGCTGATGGACTCTTGCTCTTTTCCACTGTTTGATGATTATTGTCTGTGACCAAAGGCAAAGATATGAATCAGAGGCATCATTCTTGATAGTTTGCTGCCATGGTCAGGTACACTTTTCTACAGTAAACGGCTCAATTGTGTACCTTTCTTGCTTGGTCAGAAAAATCTGATTCAGCCAAGAGCCAATAGTGATGTAACAGTACCAGTCAGGGTCAATAATGAACATTTTGGGTTGTCACTGTACATTTTGATTCTTAGCTGAGGCTATCACCAGGGCCGATATCTGTTTTTTAATCCATTTTGTAATAAAGACATGCTTACTTTTGTACGTCTGTTCATATTTAATGTTTTTAACTTGACTAACAGAATTATTCAGCCTATGCACTTAGAACTTAACTTTTTTGGTTCTGCATTCAAGGGACAGCTCTCCAAAGAAGCAGACATGCACATATGCAGACAGTCCCTGATATTCCTGCTGCCCCGGGTTCCAGCAAAGCGGATAAGCTGGCAAAGAATTCATGGAATTACAGAGACACTTATGGAGACGGGTGAACGCTACAGTGTGTACGAGGGGGAGGGAATTTCTCTTCAGTTGAATATTTATTTTTCCCAGCTTAAAACAGTTCAGCTTCTCATATGGCTGAAGAAATTTATTTCTGCAAACCTGCCCTGGACTGAGGAACAAAAAAACTGACTCTTCTGTTAGACAGTTTAAAATTGATTGATCCAATGTGTTAAAAGATTTTTAAAAAATTAACCGCATTTCCAGAACTGCACGGGCTCATACTCAGACGGTCAGAGGGAGCCACCAAGAAACTTGTTCCTTGGCCAGTCATCACCATGGGGGGGCCTCACTGGGCTCCGAAGCTGCTGGGACCTCTTTTGCTCTGCTTCATTCCTGTGCACATGAACGGATCCACGGCCATTTCAAGAAACAGCCCAGTACACAACGTGTGTTCTGGCCGCTTGTAATCCCTGAAGAGCAACTGTTGAATTCAGACCAGCCAGATGGTGGGGAGATCAATCGGAAAACTGATAGAAGCGACACCTACTTTTTTCTCTCTTTAGCAACAGAAGACCAGGGTAAACTGAAGCTCCTTTCCAAACCTGCCCTGCTGCCAAGACTTTTCTCAGAGGGTCTGCTCCACAGGGCCCCATCATGGGAGGACAGATGAGTGGCTGCTAGAGACAGGGCTTCTGCTGTGGTGGCACCCCTTTCTCCTCGCATCCGCTCACCTGGCACCGGCTCTCAAGCACCAGGAAAGCCTCCGCCACCCTAGCTGCTGGTAATTAATAGTGTCAGGCAGCTTTAATCTGCTTATTATACAGTTGTTGGCCACATTAGCACAGTTATGACCTCTCTGTAGTTTGATGATGGTT
Source organism: Gekko gecko (assembly GCA_029375565.1). Classification (NCBI taxonomy): domain Eukaryota; kingdom Metazoa; phylum Chordata; class Lepidosauria; order Squamata; family Gekkonidae; genus Gekko; species Gekko gecko. The sequence goes on from JAPDNY010000006.1 coordinate 10,489,106, forward strand.
TTCAAAAACCTTGGCTGTAAATATTGTAAATAGACAGAACACCCAGACGAAGTACACAAAATAAAGGCACAAGATAGAACTAAAATTCTGTGTGCTGATGCGCAGGGACCAGGCAAATGAACATTGAAGCCCTGATATACATCCGAGCCTCCAGACCAGGATATGTCTCTTGCCCTTCTGACCAGGACCTTGGGATGGCGTGCCATGTGAGGCTAGTTATGCTGAAAGGGAGATAAACTGGGGCAAGGTCACCCAGGGAGCTTCTTTCAAGAATGGGGATTTGAATCCAGGATTCCCAGATCCCAATCTGACGCTCTACTCACTTCGCCTCACTGGCTTCTGGAATGAAAATGAACTACAAAGCAAAAAAAAAAAAAAAGGTATTGCTCTGCCCAGTACTTTATCTGGAGCCTCTGAAAAGGTCAGTTGAGTTCCTGCATCGCAGGGTGATATGAAAGCAATGCACAAAATGATTCCCCCCCCCCTACTCCAGGCGGAGGGAGAACTGGAATCACTGCAAAGGCGGTGTTTTTTGGTGCCACTGTTGCCAGTGGCTGGGGCAAAGTCTGAGGAGTGGAACCCAAGCAGCTCCATGTCGAACGACTCCACCATCGCCACCCCAGTTCAATATGGTATCACTCCTCCAAGCACCTCTGCCCGTCAGAGAACTGTTTTCATACCTAAAAAGCAAGTTATCAGAAACCAGGAGATGGGCCATTATGGAACAACGGTAGCCCTATCCCTGCTACCCAGCCAACCCCACGGATCCACTAAGGGCCTCACAGAACCTACCTGGCCTTCCCCAGCTGAACTTGCCAAGGTAACCCACTAGGTCATAAACCCACTAGATCATCTGTACGATGACAACTGATGACTGTAAACAAGCCAGTAATCTTTGCCCTTCCAGTCGAGTAGCTACCCACCAAATGCATCATCTCCTAAAAAAAAAATTCTGAAATCCCAGTCGTCTCCTTCCTTACTTGACACAGCTACACTCTTTCCTGCTCCTATTGTGCTTTTTGGGAGAGAAGGCAGCATAGTACAGCCCAATCTCATCAGATTTCGGATGCTAAGCGTAAGAACATAAGGGAAGCCAATGTTGGATCAGGCCAACAGCCCATCCAGTCCAACACAGTGGCCAAAAATACCAGGGGCCATCAGGAGGTCCAGCAGTGGGGCCAGAAGCCCTCCCACTGTTGACCTCCCCAAGTACCAAGAAGACAGAACATCACTTGCCCCAGAGTCCCTATCTATACCTTGTGGCTAATAGCCACTGATGGACCTCTGCTCCAAATGTTTATCCAATTCCCTCTTGAAGCCGTCCATGCTTGTAGCCGCCGCCACCTCCTGTGGCAGTGAATTCCGTGTATTAATCACTCTTTGGGTGAAGGACTTCCTTTTATCCATTCTAACCCGACCGCTCAGCAATTTCGTTGAGTGCCCACGAGTTCTTGCATTGTGAGAAAGGGAGGAAAGTACTTCTTTCTCTACTTGTTCTATCCCATGCATAATCTTTTAAACCTCGATCATGTCATCCCTCAGCCATCGTTTCTCCAAGCTAAAGAGCCCCAAGCGTTTTAACCTTTCTTCATAGAGAAAGTGTTCCAACCCGTTTATCATTCTACTTGCCCTTTTCTGCATTTTTCCCAATGCTATAATATCCTTTTTGAGGTGTGGCGACCAGAACTGTAGTACACAGTAGTCACACCAATGATTTATGCAGGGGCACTATGATACTGGCTGATCTATTTTCAATTCCCTTCCTAATAATCCCCAGCACAGCGTTGGCCTTTTTTATTGCAGTGCTTCGGGACTCTAGCTTCATTCTCACATCGTTTCTCCAAGCTAAAGAGCCCCAACTGTTTTAACCTTTCTTCATAGGGAAAGTGTTCCAACCCTTTTATCATTCTAGTTGCCCTCTTTTGCCAGGTCTGTACTTGGGAAACCACCAAGGAAGACTCTGCAGAGGAAGGCAACAGCAAACAACCTTTGCTTCTCATCTGCCTTGGAAGCCCCTTGCTGGGGTTGCCATAAGTCAGCTGAGACTTGATGGCACTTTACACGCATCATGTTTCTTATTCATACAGCACAAGATAAAACTTGTGGGACTCACTGCCACAAGACACAGTTTGGGCTGCTAGCTTAGATAACTTTTTAAAACAACAGCATTACACAAATGCACGTAAAAGAAGCCCACCCGTAACCACTGATCTTGATAGTTTAACAGAACTTCTGTGTTCAGAGGCAGTCTACCTCTGAGAGCAGGTGTTGGGAATAAAGAAAAGGAGAAGACCGTTGCCTTTGTGCCTGAGTTTCCTAAGAGCACTTAGCTGGCTGCATGGAACAGAACTAACTGCATGGACCCTGGGCCTGGTTCCAAGAGGCACTTCTCATCGCAAAGAGGATGTAGTGATGGCCACAAACACAGAGGGCTTTAAAAAGGGATTTGACAAATTTATGAAGAAATGGTCCATCCATGGCTACTAGCAGTATACCTCTCAAAACCATTGTTTTGGCCTCTATGCCCTGTTGTTGGCCTGAAAGAGTAACTGGTTGGCCACTGTGTGAGACAGGATGCTGGACTAGATGGACCACTGGCCTGATCCAGCAGGGCTCTTCTTGTGTTCTTCTGGAGAAGGGAACTAGTAACGGCTATCTGCCCTAACTGCAAAAGGTAATCTTCTTTCAGAAGTTGACCTCTGAAGACCAGCTGCTAAGATGCAAAGAGCAAGAGAGTAGCTGCCTTAATGTCCACTTTGAGGCCTTCTTGGCCTTTATTGGAAACAGGATGTCAAGTCAGGCAGAATTTGGTCCAGTCAGCAGGGATATTCTCACAGAGATGTCTGCTGCTAGCCACAAGAGCTAAACGGATCCTCCATGTTCAGAGGCAGTATTCCTCAGACTATGGGGCTGAGGGGCAAACAACCGGGAAGAGGCAAACAATATGCCCTGCTTGTGCACTTCCCAGGCATATCTGGGCTGAAGTCACAAAATTATGGACTCCCAAATCCAGCAGAGATCTGTAGCTAAAGAGGCTAGTTCGTGGAGAAGGGAGCACCCAATATCGGCTATTAGTCATCAGACCTAAACAAAACCTCCAGCTCCAAGTGCAAAGAAAACATACCTTTGGGAAGAAAGGCAAGAGGATGACTGATCATCACCAGCAAAGCCCTAGGCCTGGGTTTCCTGACTAGCTACAGTGGGGAAAACTGGATTAGATAGGTCTCATTTGCTATGACAGCTACATGACCCCTCCACATTCCAAAGCGGTCTACTTTTAACTACAAGAGCCCAACGCCATTCCACCCTGCGAGCCTACACAACGCACTGTGTCCAGTTACGACATTGTTTGGTTTTCTATTCTCATTCCTAGAAAAACGAACAAAAATAACCGACTAAAGAAGGACCAGTTTATCAGTCAGTCTCAGCCATAACAGTTAAACAAAACCACCCTCTTCGGGGAGGGGGGGGGGATGCACCACCGGGCAGGAGATTCCAGGGGCAAATCATGAGGTCCGGCCTACAGCAACATCTGCCCGGCCACTGCTGGAGGCCGGCCCCGAGGAACCCCCTGCTGCTGCACGTCCCTCCTGCTCTTTTTAAGCCCATTCCCAGACCTAATGAGCTTGGGGGAGGGCTAAGCGGGGTCTCCGTGATGCCAGGCAGCTTGTCGCCGCATACCAGGCGCTGGGGCACAAGCAGTGTTCCCTCTAAGCTGAGTTAGTGTGAGCCAGCTCACAGTTTTTTAGCCTCTGGCTCACACATTTTTGTCTTCGCCTAGGAAGGAGGGCTCCAGAGCAAACCGATTTATGTAGCAGCCAAATGGATTACTCACAACTTTAATGCCAGGAGCTCACAAAGTAGAATTTTTGCTCACAAGGCTCCACAGCTTAGAGGGAACATTGGACTCTGCGGCCTTCCTGCCTTGCTTCGTGCGCCTTCCAGGGGCCTCTGTCAGAAACAAGACGCTGAAGTGCATAAAACTTTGGTCTGATCCAGCAGGGAAATTAAAGCGAGGAGGACTGATTGACGGGAGGCACGGCCTATGGGGAGCTGCCGGTTTCCTGGCCACGGCCCCCGCCCCCCGGGGGAGGTTGAAGAGGCAGCCGGCCCCCGAGGCGCCAGGAGCCCCCGAGCATCCTCCCTCTCCGCCCCCCCACCCCGCATGACCCCCCCCAGCCCCCTCACCTTTCCCCCTCCCTCACGAATAGGGGGGAGCGGCTTCTGTCACTCACTCAAGCCCCGCCCCTTCCGCCGGAGTCCCTCCCTTCCTCCTTTCCGCCTCGTCGCGCTTCACCTCAGCGCCGAGGCCCGACGGGCCGCCCCATCTTCCCAGGGTGATGGCGGGGGCAGGCCGCTCCTGCGGCCGCCTCCGCCAGCCTCTGTCAGCGGCGTCCGCCGGAGCTGCGCACCTGACTGAAACGGGATCTCCGCCCATTTTCCTTGGCTCAGCCAGTCGGCTCGCGAGAGGCCTAGGACGGGCAGGAAGCGAAGGCCAATCAGAGGCCTCGGGGGGGAAAAGCCCGCCTTTTCTGGGAGAGATAGGCGGATCCGCCCCGTTTTCAGCCGCTCGGCCAATCAGCTCGCAGACAAAAAAAAATAGAAGCGACGGGAAGCAGCGTCCAATTAGAGATCCTATCCCGGCCCTCCGCTTCTTGGAGGAGACGGGACGCGCGCATGCGTCTTCGCTAACGCCCCGGTAGCCATAACGGTCATAGCTAACGAGCCAATCAGCAGTTTGGGCTCGAGACTGGGCAACGGAAGGAGGGAGAAACGAAGCGTCGCGACGGGGCGTGGCTTCCCCGTCTCAGACCGCGCCCCCTTTGTTTGAAGCTGTGCCAAGGCGAAGAGGGAGGGGGCAAAGGAGACCGGCGGAGAATCACGCGCAGGCATTCCCGGGCCTCTTTTGCAGAACGAAGAAATTTGCGTGAAGGGAGCAAAGAACAGGCGCTGCCGTCTCGAACTATCGACTGTGTGGCTTGTTCTTTTGTAAGCGGGAGCGACCTAGAGACCTCACTTAAAACGCCCGCAGTCCGAAAGCAAAAACTCATCCACCCTTTCCTCCCAACCCAGGAATTTTAAAGACAATTCAGATGTGCAGGAAATCAACAGGACTCTTGGAACAAAATTCCAGTCTCCCAGCACCTTAGAAACCAACAAGTTTTTGCCCTGTGACATCTAAAGCTGTTTTTGACATCTGAAGACCAATCAGCGCTAATAGAAAAGACTGGCACTTTATTATGGTTTTAATGTATTTTAATGTCAATGTTATTGATGCAATTTATGTATTTGGAATTTTATAACTGTAAGCCGCCCTGAGCCGGCCACGGCTGGGAGGGCGGGGTAAAAGTTTGTAATAAATAACTAAAATAAACATTGGTGAGGCAACATGAACTCTTGAGGCACCTTCGATCTTGTCGTCCTTCAAGAGGCTTTGGGGGAGGGCAGCCCACTGTCAGCTCTAATCCACTCTACTCCATCTCTGCTGGAATAAAAAACGTGCTCTATTTTGTAACAAAATTGAGGCCTGCCTGTACTTTCACAAACCGGAGCTCACTTCATCACTACCTAAAACTTTGCTGGAATAAACTCATTAGTCTTTGCAGAGACACTGGAACTCCACAGATATCCCTCCTCCCAAATTAAATTTATAGGACAATATTAATGATTTTAAAAAATCAAGGAGTCAGACCCCTATAGAGAGGGGGAAACCTGACAAATACCCACCACTGCAGAATCGAAAGGGACCCAATAGTCTTGGCCCTGCCTAATGGAATAACTTTATATTGCGGCAGGAAGATTACAGTACTACACACTCCTAGGAGGCAGCCACCTTGAACCGGCTGAGGGTTAGTTAACAGATGTATAGCCCTGCTTTTCAGTCATGCAGGGTCTCAAAGCAGCTTATGAGCAAAATCCATGCTTATCTACCAACAACTGTCATGTATTACTTAAAGAGCACATACGGTGCCAAAAAAGAGAATAAGATTGTAAGCACCATGGGACAGGGTCCCGCAGGGAACACAGGGAGGGAGGAAGCCCACACAAGACTGGGATGGACGCACAGGTAGCCGTCCTTCTTGTGATGCGTTTCAGGACATAGTTTTGGCCAGGAGGGCCAGCAAAGCTTCCTGCTAAAAGCTTCACAGGAAAAAAAAAATGTTTGGAGGAAGGACCTGTTAGCAGGGGGGCAGCACCATGTTCCAGCCTCTCAAGAAAGGGTTTTCTGACTTTGGGAGAAGGTAGTGGGCGGCAGCAAGGGGGAAAGAATAAGAGACTTGTCTACAAGACTGGCAGTAGGCAGGTGTAACTGTGTAGGGCTGGGAGAAGCAGGTTAGGGAAGCAAGCCACTGGCTAATCTCATTTCTGCCTTCTCCTGTTCCCCTGCTGCTTCTTTTGGGCAGCACCTGGCCCAGCCCCCCAGGAGAACCGGCTCCTTTTGTGTCAGCTGCTGAGTTTTCTGTTATCTTTCCCTAGGTGATGAAATGTGTTTCAAAGGAATACTAGACAAGCTGCTTGGGCCTAGTGTAGAAGCTGAGACTGTTGCTTGCCAGAGATGATGCCGGTGGGGGAATAAGCATACCTACCACCATCCTGCAGATAGATTAGAACTATGAGATGGTACTACACAGGCTGTCTACTCTACATTTTTAAGTGACACAATCCATTCCACAACTTGAAGCTACAAGGACAGCCTATCGTTGATCTTTTCAAAGCTCTCCCACAAAGTCTCTTGCATTCAACCAAATGAGCAGCCTGGCAAACAACTCCGTTATCAGTTTTGAGTATTGACACTCAGCTTTCAACACAGCTGTTGTACCCTGACCTGGATGGCCCAGGCAAGCCCCATCTCGTCAGATCTCAGAACCTAAGCGGGGTCAACTCCAGTGTTCCCGCTCAGCTGAGTGAGTGTGAGCTAGCTCACAGTTTTTTAGCCTCTGGCTCACACATTTTCGTCTTCGCTCAGGAAGGAGGGCTCCAGAGCAAACTAATTTATGCAGGAGCCAAATCGCTCGCTCACAACTTTCATGGCAGTAGCTCACAAAATAGAATTTTTGCTCACAAGGCTCCACAGCTTAGAGGGAGCACTGGTCTACTCAGGCAAGTACCTGGATGGGAAACCTCCTCAGAATACCAGAGGTAGGAGGACAGCAGCAGGCTTTATTCAGCCACCTCTCTGAATATCCTCCAGGCCCCCAAGGAGGGGGTCAGTCACCAGAGGTCACCATGACTTCCAGGGGCACACATATGCGCATATAAAAACACCAAAAAAACCCCACAACTCTTGTGAAAGCAGTTTACATCTAAATACAAAGGATAATTTGGACTATATGGCAATTGTTTCGCTGCAGCATTTGTCTGGAGAATGGATAACTTTGCTGTACAAGTGAAATAAATAACTGAACTCCAGACTGCCCCTTCCTTATAAAAGTGGAGCAGTGTCATCTTCAAAAAATAAAACCACACCTACTTCAGCACAGTACTGTCAAATAATACTTTTTTAGGGGGGGAGGTAACTGTTCTGTAAGTTCCCTTGGTGGGGAAAGTGCCATCAAGTCGCAGATTACTTCTGGTGACCCCACAGGATTTAAGGCAAGAGGTGGGTTGCTGTTGCCTGCCCCTGGGTCATGCCCTACTCTTCTCATCCAAATATTACCCAGGGCCAGCCCTGCTTAGCTTCCAAGATCTGACGAGATGGGGCTATCCAGGCCGGGGCTGTAAATTTCCTTGACAGAAAACAATTGGCAACAGCCTCTGTGTACATCAACAATCCTCCCATCCTTTGTTTCCAATAGAAGGGCAATTTGATGCAGTCACTTGAGAGCCAGCTATGGTGCTGGACTTGGATTGGGGAGCTTTGGGTGTGAGCGGCTACTGAAGTCCTGAGGTTTGGAAGGTGACAGCTGTGTACTTCTCGCGCAGTTGGAAAAGAGGATAATCGCCTGCATGTATCCCCCGAGTTCACAGGATATGAATGGGAGGAGTGAACAGCGTACTTTGGGGGGGGGGGGAGCACATGTAGTGATGTCAAACCGTTCCTCTTATAAAAGGCTAAAATTTCAAACTGTGTGAGGATATTTGGGAAGATATGAAGCCCTTCTGAAGCAGCCAAAAAGTATTACTCGTCCTGTTGGATAAAGAAGCCCTCGCTGACCCCTCACCCCTATTTGAGTTTCAGCCACCCCTTCTACAGTTTCAGCAGGCATAGCTTCATAACCCAAAGACATCAGAGATTCCAGGGAAGCTCCATGCCTCATCCGGTTCTTCTACTCACAACCAGGGCTGAGTGTAACGTTACACCTGGTCTCTTCTCAGAACAACAGGCAGACACACCACTTGGTTTGGCAATCTTTATATCCACAATACATAATAACCATGCACAAAAGTCAAATGAGTATTTACAAGGGAAATTGCACTTAACAGAAGAGTCAGCAGGAAGCGAATGAGAAGGGGGGCGTCTTTTCCACACAAAACCAACGCAACAGCCCAAAGTGACCTGCGGAGTGTTTAGTCGCCTCCTCAGCACACGGAAGTCACAGAAGAGGCCGCTGAGCCTGGCTGACATCCCGCCCACACCTGTGACAAGCTGCAGTACTGCTGAAGGACCCCTTTGCTGTATCCCCGGCCCCTTTCGGCATCTGCTCCCTGCTCAGACCACCGTGGTGGGTTTTACATGGTCAGAAAAATACGAGACCTGCAACCTTTCCATCATTGGCATGGGAACGGCCGTGTTACTCTGCTGAAAAAGCAGAGCTTGAAAGGGGGCTGTGCCTGTTGCTGAGTGCTAAGGATTGCTCTAGCATCCCTGTTTCCTCAGAACAGCCCGGACATGCTGGAGAGGTAAGGATATTCAGCCCAAGAGGAGGGCGTGGAATGAGAGCATACAGAAAGGGCTTTCCGTCCCTGTCGAGTCTGAGCAAGGGAAAAATACACACAGCACCTGGGGAAGGATTCGAACACAGCTCTGCAGCCTGCCTGCCGACCCCCTGCACAAACCCAGCCCCACCCGAACTCAGGACTCCCCCCCCCCCCATCAGTTACTGCTGCCCCAGAGAGGGAAAACCAAGTTTCATTCTCTCTCTCCGGCAGGCCTGGGGTTTTCAGCACAAGACCCTGGGCAGGGGGCTGCAGGGAAGCAGTCAATCTCCCACAGAAGCAAAGTCCTCTCCTCAAGTAAAGACAAAGGAGGACCCGGGGGGGCACAGAGCTCTCCCCCCTCCCCTGCCACGCCTGCTGGCACCAGCTTCAGCCAGGATGCTGACTGCAGGAGAAAAACACGGCTGAGGAATGAAGGTTTCAGAAGAGGAACAGGGGAGTCAGTGGCTCAACTCTCCGCAACCATCAATTGCTTAGAACTCGTGACCTCCACCTGCTCTTCCCTGACCCCGCCCCCCTACAACATAATCCTCGTACACTCTAGTAAGCCCCAAGGCTCAACTAGCAGCATCCTGGGATTATTCTTCAGCAACACAGGAGTGTGTCTCAGCGAGGATAATCTCCCCAGTACAGGAAATGCCACTTACAGTCTTCCCATTCAATGCTGGGTAATATAAATCCTGTCAAGGGTTAAATGTGAAATGGTGCTGGATGTCCAACTGCCCTTTAATCACAACCCCCTCACCTTTGTATTCTCGAAGAGGCTTTTAGACTCCTAAAGTGGAAGCCCACAGCCCAGAAAGGGATAACTGGAGTCTTGAACTTCAACTCAAAAGCTGCGACGGAGACTGGTCTCTTTGAAGGGAGGGGGAGTGTGCATCTACCAGAAACCCTGCCAAATGCAGCTGTGCTCCCCTCCCCAATTACAGGTGCATTAGTGTAGCTGTGGCTTTTTTGGAGAGGGGAAGAGGGAAAAAAACAAATCCTTCAAAATACTGGTAGAGGGAGGGAGACACAGACAAAACCCAACTGCATCAACAACCCTTTTCCCAGCGGCAAGTGGATTGTCCCGGGAGACAGTGCCGGTGGCCAATGAAAAGGCAGCTCAGAAGGTCAAAGCCGCTGCTGCAGAGATTAAAGCTCAGGCTGCTCAGAGCTCTCCCCACCCCCACGCCAAGAGAATTTATCAGACCAAGAAGAAACCCTCGGACAGTGTGCGGTGCCGCTCTGCGGCCTGGATGAACGGCCCTGTTCGCTCCCCACTCTGGGTCTCTCACAGCCATTATGACTCAGCAGCCAGGCCACAAAACCCAGACAGGGATCGTCTCCTGCTTCAGCCTGGCCTTGATGGATACGCCAAATGTTTCCTTCCCAAGAGACTGCAAATCCAAGGATGCTCCCGACCGGCCAAGCAGTTAAACTTCTCAGTGGGCAGGTGAGATAAAGATGAGAGTGGTCCTACACATATTCCTACAGACTGATGGAAAAACTGCAAAACCAGAGGAGCAGCAGGAGAATGCAACAGGATTACTTTTGCCTAACTGCCAAAAAGGTCTTTTTCTTAAACCCAACCATAAAAACAGCATCTGACAGCATCCGGTAGCCCCTATCCTGCACCCGAGTCTACATACACAGATATCTCCCCACACACTAATGTGGCAAACAAAACAGAGTCTAGAAAGCAGGATTCAACGTCCCCGTCCCCCCCGCCAAAAAAAACACCCCTCACAAGTGCTACTAGACAGCAACCCTAGATTTTAGCCTATCATGAGGGCTCCCATCTCCCTACCTCACAAGCACCCCCCCATTTCAAAACTCCAGCAGATGACAAGGAAAACCCAACACAGATCTTCTCAACTAGTAAAGGAGTGGGCTGGGGAGGGCGAGAAGAGATGAGAAAGAACAGAGAGAAAAAGCCTTTTCCGTCCATTTTGTTCTTTTGTTTTAAGTTTTGGTGGTGTTTTAGCCCTGTATTACAATCATTTAGAACAGAAAAAAGATCAAGTTTCCCTGGAAAAAGAACCATTCAGGGGAACAAGGTGAGAGGAGCAGCGACAGCACAAGGGGAGTGGGGGGCAGAAGTAAAAGCAGGCAACCCGAGAGGGTGACGGCAATCCGCTCCGAGATGCTTTCGCTTAAAGTGTTACAAAAGAAGTTACCGATTTCTCTACAGCTATGATCAGTCAGGAACCTTTACCAGTGCGAGTTATGTACATGGCATGAAAAATATTGCTTCACACTCACTCCAGGGTTAGTTTTGTTTGTTGGGGTTTTTTTGCACGCAAAAGGAAGGAGAAGGGAAGAGGGATGAGACCGGGGGATAGAACAGCATGCAGAGAGAGAGAGAGACGGACAGACAGAATCGGGGAGGTCTCCAAGGAAAGATTTCTCTACAGAGCAAAGCGGCATAATTTCTACAGACTGCAAGAAGGTTCTACCAAAGCCATTAGGCTGGCACTTAATTGTACAGAGGCTGATTAACAGAAAGCCCTAAGGGGGGGGGGAGCACTAGAAGCCACTTCATATACAGCTTCTGCACAGCTGGGGAGGAACAAAAACATAATGTGACGACACACTTCATTGTTCCCAATCTGGAAAACAAAGAGACAGAAGATGTGAAAGTAAACGCTTCCACGGGTCGGAAGCAGGGAGAACTACAGTGTGAGACCAATTCTGCATTAATTGGGGGGGGGGGAGAGATCTTTTGAACAGCTTTTTGAGGAACATGTGTGCATGTGAGCAGTAGAAACCTAAACCCAGGTCTTCTCCCAACCAGCTGGGAAACTGAAGTGTTGGTGGAATGGGTCTTTCTTGGCTTTGACTTCTTGGGCAGCTGTGAAAGAATCTAAGTCCCTGCCCCCAAGTGCAGTTATTTCTTCTGCCACTATAACAACAACAACAAAGCATCTCCTTCCACTCCTACAAGTGAGAACAGGGAAAAGAAAGTTAAGAGTGTGTGTGTGTGGGGGGGGGCAGTGTGTCCTGTAGGTGTTTCATAAGCAAGGTAACACCAAACCCCAACCATCTGCCAACTCAATATTTATAATTCCAACCACCCCCCCTTCAATTTGAAAAAGGAAAAAAAAACCCATTCTAACAGGATTCACCAGAGGCAAAGGAATGCTAGCCCTATGGGTAACACTCTAAGATGAGTGGGAAGAGGTGGGGTTGTGAAAATGAAACAAGAGTCACCGAATGACGGGAGACACCGGAGGAGGAGTGCACACGAGTTTCTAAGTGAAGCACAGGCAATGTGAGAGGCAGGAGCGTGCCCCGGGAGGTCACAGGTTCTGGCAACACTGGAGTTTGTTGGATTTCTGTCCGTCGGTGGTGGGGGGCACGCTGATGTCCACCACATTGTTTCCGGGAGATTCGTCATGGGCAGATCGGTCTGCAATTTGCTTCTGAGACACGATGCGGTAGATCTCTGCAAGAAAGGAGACCAGAAGGGACTCAGGTACAGACCTACGTTTTCTCCAGGGGAGAGAAAGAAAGCAGCCTGGGCATCGGTACTAATGAACGGCCACACAGAGCCATGTGGGTCTCCCACAGCCAATACACAATAGGCAAAAATCTTTGCTCAATGCTTTGTTTGCGTATACTCATCCTCATGTTTGTGGCCCCTTCAAATGGGCAAAACCATACAGTATCATCTGGACTCTCGGCCTAATTCAGGACAAAGGGACATTTTTTGGATTGTACAAAGGAGGATCTGGGACACCGAAGTCCAAGTAATCAGTGCCGGCAGTTCTGGAGCGTGCTCCCCCTCGTTTTCGTGGCCTCCCCTTTCTACAAAATTCAAAGGCTCGGTATCTTCACAATCTGGCAACCCCTCTTCATTGCAGAGTCTTTATGTTGTCCAAGTTTAATTTATTCCCTTCAGCTGCTTTGACAGGCAGATACAAGGGTCCCCCTTGTAAGAACAGCGTGTGCACCTGCTTCTGTAAGGAACCTGACTCAGTGCAACACGCCCTTCTTCGCTGCCCCCATTATTCTTGCCTGCGCCATCCCCTGATAGGCCCTCTCTTGTCCGCTGCAAAGATGGTTGGCCCTCAGCTGAACTTCTTGCTTTCTGATAAATCCCCTGACATCACGGCATCTGTAGCCGAGTCCCTCTCACTTGTATGGAAGCAAAGGGCAAGAGTTTTTAACACTTAGTTTTTAATGTACAGTTTTACTCTGGGATATGCTATTCTGTACTGATTGTTTTTGACCTTTCTTCATGTAATATTATTTTATGCCAATAAAGGTCTATTGATATTATTATTAAATACAACAGACTGTCTGCAGCCTGAAGCAGTTCTGAGGACTGTGTACTTGGATCAAGCCGTGCATGTAGCAAGCTATTGTGGGGAATGAGCTGGCCTTGCTGGGAGGGCGGGGTAAAAATCTAATCAAATAAATATATATATATACTAGGAATAAGGCCCGTTGTGGAAATAAATACAACGGGCTCTAGAAAGAGGCTCTGGGAGAGTGCCCCGGCTTTGGGCACTCAGTGACAATTTGCTGTGGCAATCTCAGCAGGGTATAATGACAGAGTCCACCATCTTCTCCAGAGGATCTGATCTTTGCTACCTGAAGAGCAGTTGTAATTTTGAGTGATCTCCAGCCCACCCCCAAGATTGGTAACAGTGGTTCCCCAGGAGGGAGTGGCTGGTTTGGAGGGTGGAGTGTATGGCATTGTACCTGTCTGAGGTCCCACCCCTCCTCAACACTCACCCTCTCCAGGTTCGACCCCTCAAATCTCCAGGAATTTCCCAACCTGGAGTTGACAACCCTATCTCCCTCCCAGCCAACCATCAACCTACCTTTAGTTTTCCATCTCCTCCCCCTCCCTCCTAGAGAGCAGTTGTAATTTTGCGTGATCTCCAGCCCCCACCTGGAGATTGGCAACAATGGTTCCCCATCAGGGAATGGCTGGATTGGAGGGTGGAGTCTATGGCATCGTACCTATCTGAGGTGCCACCCCTCCTCAAACCTCACCCTCTCCAGGCTCCATCCCTCAAATCTCCAGGAATTGCCCACCTGGAGTTGGCAACCTGATCAGGACTGGGCCCAATGAGTTTTCTCCCAAAGGCCAACATAGGTGTGGAAAGGGCCTTTTACTGGCAGAGGAAAAAGTACAGGTGCCAACTTTGATTAGGGAAATACCTGGAGATTTGCGGGGGTGGATCCTGTGGAGGGCAGCATTGGGGGTGTGTGTGGAAGGACTCAGCAGGGTATAATGCCATAGAGTCTACCCTCCAAAGCAACCATTTTCTCCCAGGGAACTGATCTCTGTCATCTGGAGGTCAATTGTAACAGTGGGAGATCTCCAGGTCCCACCTGGAGATTGGCAACCCTAGGGGAAAGTCAGCCACACAGCGGGGAGTTGAAGAAAATGGTCTGATGGTCGCTGGCCCACCTCGTTAGCCAGCCAGCCATGCTGAAGCTAAACAGGAGAAAGAGCCTTTTTCCATTTATTCTGACAGGAAAGTGGTTGTTGGGGAGGGGGTTATGGGCGGGGGAGGGGGTTATGCTGAAAGTCCTTTGTTTTTTTACTCACAGAACCAAGCTTGGTTGCCTACTGACAGCCACTGAGGGGACAGTCCCTCACAGGAGTCAAGAGAACTGTCTTCCTCAGGCGAGAGAGCTGGTCTGCCGGTAAATCTGATATGCAAAATCTGTCTGAAGGGGGAGTGGGTGGGGAAGAGGAGCAGACCCAGCACCCGGCCAATGGCACGTGAGTACTCTTGAGTGGCGGCTGATGGGCCAATGGCTGAGGGAGGGCATTTTACAGCCAATGGGAGCACATGGAATCTTGCGAAACCAAAAGATAATTATTTATAAGGAGAGATATTTTACTGCTACTCTCTCAGCCTGAACAGGTAAAACTGAAGATTCCAGAGACTGTGAATTTCTGACTGAGGGAGCCGCCAATGGCAATCCCCCTGCACATGCCAATTAAGAACAAAGTTCAATCACTTCCACACTCTTAGCCACAGCCAGATTGATGCTTGCAGCTGCGCGGAAATCACCAAACCCGCCATCTATAGCTACGTGGAGAGAAAAATGCTGGGAGCACTTCGTAATGGACCAACTTGCCAATACATCTGAAGAGAGGCAGCGCAGAAAACCAATCACACACTCTGAGTTTGCCAAAACTTGGTTCCAACTCCTTCAGTACATGACAGAGCATGAACTAATACCGTCCAATCCTGAATATGTAGAATGGCTTCATTTATAATCAAATGTAAGGCTTGGTTTGAGCGCCTACATTTTCACCTAGCACATTAATAACATAAAACACACACATAGAACTATACTTTGCTTTGTGCAATTTGACGATAGCTTGTCTATGCATATAGTTACGTTTCTTCTTCTACTATACTACTTGTTAACAAAAAAGTCACTGATGGTTGTATGAATTGTTTTTTCTTGAACAAAAATTTTATTTTTTTAAAAAAGAACAAAGTTTGCACCTGTAAGACCAACGAAGTTTTATTCAAGGTATAAGCTTTAGTGTGCGCGCACACTTCCTCAGATACAGTGAAATGGAAGTTACCAGTCCAGACATATAGGTAGGTAGGGTGGCCTCCACCTTGAATAAAACCTTATACCTTGAATAAAATGTTGCTGGTCTTACAGGTGCCCCCACTGGACTCAAACTTCTCTTCTGCTGCTTCAGACCAACATGGCTCTTCCCACCTGAATCTGTGCCACTTAAGAGTTCAAGAGACAAGGAAACCACCCTCCACATAAAAATGGGACAACAGGCAGCAGGCCTCACTCACTTAAAGCTGCACAGATTAAGAACACCTGCTACACAAGGCAATTTTAAGCCCCGGCTGTTCTCCTCTCATGAACGCAACACAAAACTTAGAATACCGGAGGATGATTCAAGGAACAAAAAGCAAGGTCCAGCAGGGATCTGTGCTCCCATTACCAGACAAGGATGAAGCAACCTGGACAAAGTTCACCCCCCTCAAGACGCTGAAGTCTTGGACCAGCTGTTTCAAACTCTGCACCTGGAAGGAATAATTTCCTCATCTATCTGCTTGCCAGGGAACCCCTCTGTGTCTTCAGCAGGACTGTGGATGGTGCAGATAATTGGGAAAACATGCTCTCTTGCCACACAGGGTATCAGCCACACTTCTACTTCGCCTGAATTGAGAAGGGCTCCTGGAACCCAACATGCATGTGCTGCTGCACACTGCTGGAACCAAATGGTAGCAACATGCAAGTCCCTAAGGAACGTTGGAGGTAGCCTAGGGGGTACCATGACAATGCCTTCTGACAAGCCATTTGCTTTACCCGGGGTAGGGGGAAGCAGGCACATATTCTTCCCTGTTCCACTGCATTCTCTACCCTGACTGCATCACCCGAGAAGGAAACAGACAGGTCTGTATACTGTGGTGCTGTCATAAATACCGCAAGCCACACTTTCCTCCTCTTTTTATTGTGTAAATACACTGCAAGGAGTCACAAGTGGCCCTGGGTTCCCAAGACAGTACACATGCAATTAAAATAAAAACAAGGAGGACTTTCCCCTGGAAACACCAGCTACTCCCATGAGCATATGAAGCACTCCCATTATCAGCTATGAAGCTTGTAAAAAAGCAACTGAGGATGTGCTGCACTAGTCAAGGCAAGACAGCCAGCCAGCAGAGAGAGCTGGGTCCCTGGGACAATGCTACTGACCCCTCCGCCAGAGGCAGAGAACCTGGCTCTGTATACGGAAGATCCCCGGCTTAATCCCCAGTCAAGCAGTCTCAGGTGTTGCCAAAGATCTCTCTCTTTCTCTGCTCCAAGCCATCAAACAGTGCCTCTAGACAATACTGGGCTCAATGGAACAAGGGTCCGACTCTGTATAAGGCAACGTCACAGGCTCCCAGCATCAATCCCTCTACCATACGGGTGCATCAAATCAAGGCCCCTTGGTTACCAACTATCTACACAATATGAGCCTCTGCCACTAGAAGCAGGATCTTTATAGCTGTGGCACCCCACCGAGGAAGAAGAATGGAAGGCAACTGGAGACATGAAGAACAGTCTGAAGTTGCTAGAACGAGGCAACAAGCTAGTGCCCATACTCATCTCCCTGTGCTGAGGCACAGGCAGAACTGCCTGGATACTCCTGGCCTTTCAACTTTATTCTCATTTTAATATATTTATACAATTTTAGCTTTATTATGCAGCTGTATTGCATCCTGCTGGAAAATCACTAACACGAACATGTGAAACTACCTTATATTGAATCAGACCGTTGGTCCATCAAGGACAGTATTGTCTAGTCAGACTGGTAGCCACCCTCCGGGAACTCAGGCAGGAGTCTTTCGTATCACCTACTACATGATCCTTTCAAACGGAAATGCTGAGGGGATTGATCCTGGGATCCACATACCAAACAGAAGCTCCACCGGTGAGCTTTGCTAAACCACCAAAATGCCAAAAGAGCTGTGTGGCAGGCCTGGGCATTGGTAACAGCCCACAGCTCACCCTACAGGACACCGACACCTTTTATTCCACTTGCCACCCCACCTACCACGTGCTCCTTCAGTTTGGCTTCTCTGGCCTGAAATCCTTACCTGTGAGAATGTTCTTGAAGGCTTCTTCTACATTTGTTGAATCAAGCGCTGATGTTTCAATGAAAGACAAGTTGTTTTTTTCTGGTAGGAAACAGGCGGGATAGGAAGAGAGAGTTATTTATTTTGACTTCTAGCTCAAGGGCTCCAGAATAAGCAACAATGGATTTTAATCAATAGGTGGATGTTCCTTCCCCTTTATTCTCCAGACCTTTGAGGAAGAGGAGGAATAAAAACAGGAAAAAATTTAAAGCTGAGATGTTTATTTTGTTCACCTAAAGGCGTGACAGTAGGGGTCAACAGCCGCCTGCGTCAACTTCTTTCCCAATTTAGTCCCTGAACTTCTCAGTTAAGCATGTTTTGTTTGGGTTACCCTGTGAAACCACTGTGAGCCTTTGAGGGCAGCTAGGCTCAATCAGTTGCAATGTCTTGCGCTCGTAGTCCGCTGTCCTGGGAATCTCGTTCTCCCTGCTCTGCCCAGACTCCCTCAAATGTCAGCACGGCTCTCTGGGCTTCACCCTTGCAAGTAAGGAATGCAGGCAATGCACACTAAGCTACCTGTTAACAGCAAAGATTACAGCCCTTGCTTTAATTAGCGTACCTACTTCCAATCAAGGCTCCCCCCCTTAAACCAGGGGTTCCCAATGCAGGGCCCAGCCACACCTTTCCTGGTCACACCATGTGTTTTTAGAAAGTGGGTGTGGTCAGGTGGGGCTCTTGCCCTGCAGAACTTCCAGGTGGCTGCTGGAGACTTGAGTCTGACTGGCTGTGCAGATTTTTGGAAATGTTGCTTTGGCAGCAGCGGCCACCACTGCGCAAGGATCTTCACTGTGTGGCTGAAGGCAAGCTGCTCAAACAAGTTGGGGACCCCTGCCGTAGACTTTGGACAGGGCCGCTTCATGAATGACATCGCGACCACCTCTCAGCAACACGCACAAAGCTTTCCTGCAAGGAGCCATAATTCCCGTTTCCTTCCAGATGTGGAATTGGAGAAGCGTGCTCTGCTTCTCAGAGCCCAGAAAACAAGACTGCTCCAAACACCGGTAGCCTCGGGAGGTGGTGGATGCTCCTTCCCTGGACATTTTCAAGCAGAGGTTGGACGACCATCTTTCGGGTATGTTGTAGGGCTCTCTTTCGGCTCTGCTCCTGCAGAGTGCAGGGGGTTGGACTAGATGACCTGCAAGGTCCCTTCCAACTCTCACGTTCTATGATTCTAAAAGGCAGCATTTCTGAACCCAACGACCGAAGCCACAGAGGCCGACCAACCTGCAAAAGCGCGAGCCTCGTCTGTCGGCACGGCCCTCAGGTGACGCAAGTCGCTCTTGTTCCCCACCAGCATGATGACGATATTGTTGTCCGCATGATCCCGGAGCTCCTTCAGCCAGCGTTCCACATTCTCATATGTCAGGTGCTTGGCGATGTCGTAAACCAGAAGTGCCCCAACAGCTCCACGGTAGTATCTGAAACAGCGTGACAGAGGAGAACATACAAAGGGCCCTGGCAGACAGGACCAGAAGCCCACCTCAGCCGGCCCCTTTACAGGGGCCAGCCAAATGCTTCCATGAAGCCCACCATCGGGCATCTCAGTAACAGTACTTCCACTACAGGGAGTGGCTAGCACATCTAGCCCAGTCTGGGCTTAAAAAAAAAAATGAACCCTGGTGGGTCTGCCCACCATCACAGATGGCAGAGAAAGGCTTACAAGGAAGCAACAAAGATAAGGTGAAGAACAGACCCACTAGAATAGATATACCTGCCCAGACACTCCAGACTGTTTTGTCCCATCAAGTTTTAGTAAGGGGAAGTGAGTCAGCATTTATCAAACCCCCCCCCCCCCACTTTCCCTCAAATATTAATGTTTGTTTGGGTTTCCCGCCCCTTATTGTTTAAATGTATTGGAAATTTGTTGTGGGGTTTATTTGGTCTTTTTATGCCAAGAGACAGGAAATGGATATTCTAAACTATTTTAAACATAGGGTGATTTCCCACTAAAGCTGCCGCGGGGTTGTGCCGCCGTTTGCCCCGAGATTTTTAGTCAATTTCACACTCGAAGCCGCGGGGCTGCATTTTGACCCGCGGCTTCGCCCGATTTCCCCGCAGTTTCGTAATCCTCAAAAAACAGGATTACGAAACTGCGGGGAAATCGGGCGAAGCCGCGGGTCAAAATGCAGCCCCGCGGCTTCGGTGTGAAATTGACTAAAAATCTCGGGGCAAACGGCGGCGCAACCCCGCGGCAGCTTTAGTGGGAAATCACCCATAGACTTAGGGGAATAGCAGGCAGCTAGCAGTAACTCAGCATAAAGACTACAGTTGGAAGACTTCTCTCTGACGATGTTATGAAAAACGCTGGCTGTTCAGAAGCCCTGACTCAGCTTTCTTTCTGAGCACTCAGGCAACCCTTTCCCTCCCAGCCCTGGCACAACTTCACATGTCCACCCGGAGTGAACTGAGAGTGTTTCCTTTTGGCATGCAAGTATCCAGCCCCTGAAGCGAGACCGGAGGCCACTCGGCTGGCTTTCAGTCTGCTATGTTAATGTCAGTCAATGGAGAAGGGTGGTGGGCTATGCAAACGAATGTAGCAGATTTTACAAGATTTTGCTGTTGGCTCTGAGAAGGTTAGCATTCTGCCATCATACAGCAGTTTTTACTACCACGGTAAAGGACAGGGCTAAGTACCCAAACCAGGTTTCACTTAAAAAAAAACCCTGGGAAATCTGTGTTTTGTTCAGCAAGCTTCATATGGTGCTAAAGGTTGAAAGAATAAACAGAGCTTGGGTGTTTGCTCAGGACTCAAGATACACAGAAACAAGGCCCGCACAGGAGCTCAACCAAAGTCTGGGGAGTAAAGGTTAACAGCTCCGACTTCGTTTTTGTGAGCCTCAATGTCTTCAAGGGGCACATGGTCACCAGTAGGTGTGAGCTGTTCTCTCAGCTGCTGCTAAACTGCTACAATGCCACAGACTTTTCACAAGTAAATGTTTAATTCCTCTGGGGGAAAGCAAAAAACAGCAAAAACTTGAAAGGGAAGAGGGAAGAGACATCTCAGTTTGGATATACAAGAATTTTAACACAAAGGCAGGTGAGCTGCTCAGGAACTCAACGCAAGAAGGCCCAGAAGGCAGAGGAATCACAGGACTGACCCAGCCTGGGATTATTATGGCCCTTTTTTCCCTTGCATCCCAATGTACAAGGCCCTTTCCATCGGTCTCTGGCTTCTTTAATGGGAGCGATCTGATCTCAGCCTGGTTTGGTCTATTTTTATTTTTACTAGAAAGGCCATGGTCATGGGAACGTTTTAAATTTACAAAGGAAGAGCTGGTATGCTCTCAAAACAAATAAGATTTAGTCAACACGCGCAACAGAAACGAGATGGCAGAATGAGCCGAGTCACTTCAGACCGTAGGGAGGGGGAATTAATTTTTTAATGCTCTGTTAAAAAATGCATTGAGGGAAAGTGCATGTGAAAGGCTAAACTACAAGTCTTTGATAGTTTTCCACTTTGTTTTTTTTGTGCATGAGTACTCTGTGTGTGTGTGTGTGTGCGCGCACATGTGCACAGATATCTTGGTTGACTTCTGGCAACCCCTAATGGGGCTTGGACGTTTCAGAGAGGTGATTTGCCATTGCCTGCCTCTGCGTCCCGGCCCTGGTATTCCTTGGAGGTCTCCCATCCAAGTACTTGAAGAAGAAGAGATTGGATTTATACCCCGCCCTTCACTCCCCAAAGGAGTCTCAGAGCGGCTTACAAACTCCTTTCCCTTCCCCACTCCACAACTGATACCCTGTGAGGTTGGTGGGGCTGAGAGAGCTCTGACAGAAACTGCTCTTTTTCAATAACAGCTCTTATCTGAACTACGGCTTGCCCAAGGTCATCCAGCCAGGTGCAATTGGAGGAGTGGGGAATCAAACCCGGTTCCCACAGATTAGAGTCCGCGCACTTCACCACTACATCACACTGGCTCTTGCCAGGGTTGGCCCTGCTGTGCTTCCGACGCCTGAGTTATCCAGGTCAGGGCAACTTTCCACTCTGTTGTTGGTTTTGCCGTCAAGTCACAGCTGACTTATGGCGACCGCAGGGTTTCGAAGGAACAAGATGTTCAGAGGTGGTTTGCAATTGCCTGCCTCTGCATTGGGACCCTGGTTTTCCTTGGCAGTCTCCCATCCAAATACTAGACAGGGTCAATCTACCTTAGCTTCCAAGATTGGGCCTGCCTGTGCCATCCAAGTCAGGTAGTCTCCCACTTATCAGGAATGATTAATGTACAGAACCTCTGAAGAAGATAATCCCCCACCTGCAGAATGAACCCCACGGTACCATCCCAGCACTTTGTTCTGCTGCATGTGTCAGCCAAACTGCGAAAGAGGGAACTGGAAGCTGCACTCTTGCTGAAGGAGATCAATGATGCCTCACTGGATCCAGACCAAGGTCCACTGACTCCAGTCAGTCCTCAAGCAACATCTCAAACAGCAGGTGCCACAGACCCCCACCATGAGCCTACTTACCCCTGCTTCAATCTTAACTGAAAGGAACTCCAAAATCAATGTGTGTGATATTGAGCCTTACGCGGAGGTGATGGCACGATATCGCTCCTGGCCGGCAGTATCCCAGATCTGTGCCTTTATCGTCTTCCCATCCACTTGGATGCTTCTGGTGGCAAACTCCACGCCAATGGTGCTTTTGCTCTCCAGGTTGAACTCATTGCGTGTGAAGCGGGATAGGAGATTGCTCTTTCCCACCCCAGAGTCTCCAATCAGCACAACTGGGGGAAAGAACAGGAGAATACACAGTCAACGCTCATTCATTTAAGGCAAACAGAGCACGGCAAAGATAAGGAAAGCGCTGCAACAAAAAGAACCTCACTGCATCCAGAAAAGGACGCCTGGCTGGCCCAACTGTCTTGCAGTGGAGTAAAGATGTACGGGGACAGCAAGGGAGCTCGTTGCACAGCCCAAGGTTTCTCAGCCAAGGCTCGGCTTCAACATAGAGCCTAGACGTGAGCTAGCAAAGCAGCCAGTTATGCTGCAGGCTCTGCAATGGTCCAAACTCTGCCACAAGGAGCTCCCCACCAAAACTTTCAGGCTGCTGCTAGAGATGTGGGCGGGGGGGATTCTGGGGAAATATTTTCCCACTCCCCAGCAACAAGGACTTACAAAAATAAACCTTTAGAAAAATTGGGAAATTTAGAGGAGTGCTAAAAAAAAAAAAGGAAATAGATCTTCTTTGGCTTTAGGAATAACGTTTGCAACTCTCTTACCTTTTTCTACAAGCAAAATTGCAAAACAAAAATACGCCAAGCTAAATATTTATAAATTCCATGAGTATGCCAATTAACATCATTTTAAACACTAAATTATAAATGTGGCATCTAAAACAGATTTAGGTTTGGTAATAAAGTAAATATTGCATACATGTTTCGATTTTCCTCAAAGTTTCTCTTTTTTCCCTGGAAAAAAATAAGTCTTTACCATGGCTTCAAAATTTCAGTTCTGAGCGTAATTCTCCCTCCTGCCAATTACCATGAACCATGACAAGTCTGCTCCTATTACTGCCTGGGCAACCTCCGCTTGCTCCCTGCCTCCCGTGTCCCCAGTGACCCTTTGCCAAGTTCCAGTATATTACGCTGTTTCTCTCCTCCTCCTCCTCCTGGAAACAAACTCCAGCCAGGTAGCTCTGTTAGTCTTAAGTTGCCACAAGACTCCTTTTCGCGGCAGCAAGCAGAACAGATTTGTTGATGCATACACTTTCATACACTATAGCCCCGCTTCATCAGCTGCTTCAGTGGATCTGCACCTGGCAAAGTGGGCTGTAGCCCACAAAAGCCAATGCTTCAAAGGTAAATCACCTGACCTCTGAAAGGTCACAGTTCCTTTTTGTTTCTCCTCCTTCAGAACTCCTTTATAAGCAGGGTTAAGTTTAAGGGCAGGGAGGCAGAAGCAGCACGCTCCTCAAAACAGACAACCCGTCAAAACAGAAAAAGACGCTAGAACTGCGTCTGGAATTCACTTACGCTTGCATTATTGACTCATTAAAATTATTTTGCCCAAAACATGAACTTGTTCAAGGCGAACAAGTACAATTCAACACCCAACAATACAAACAGTACCAAGGAACACAACAGCTCGCCCAAGCACTTGCTAAATTTCCTGGTGCTTCCACATCAGAAAGGCCTAATAGGGAGGAGGTTGGAGGGGAAGGAGGCGTATTCCAGAGACATGGTGTCAAAATCAAGGTGACGACCCCGTGTCACCAGCCTCCTCATTTCAAGCACAGGACAATCCAGAGAAGTGCCTTCAAGAGGCAGACATGCATGAAAGCGAGCAGCCCCTTGGCCGACCTGGGCCCAGACCATCCCGTGCTTTAGAGGTCAAAGCCAGTACTTCCAACTACATGCTGAAACCAAGATCAACCAGGCCTGTAGCTAACAAGGGGCCCACAGGGCCCGGCCCCCTTGCCGTTTTTATGGGCCCTCTCTCCCTGAGCCTCGGTTCCCTCCCCCTACCGATCACCTTGCACTCTCGGTGGATTGAGGGCAGGCAACAGGCTCTCCTCCTGGAGCACACCCCAAGTGGCCCCTGAAGCGGTGTGACTGTGAAGGGAGGGGGAGAGCAGCGGGTGCCAGTGGATGGGGACAGAACCAAGGTGAGCGGCAGCTCTTTAAACAGTGGGCAAACACATCGGCACTTGGAGCATGCCCTGAGCAGACTCAGTCCAAACTTGTGCTGCTGCAAAGGGAGGGGGAGGGCAGCTGGCGCCAGGGGGCAGGCAGCAAATCTTCATTGGTTGGGGCAGTCCAAGAGCGCATTCTACACCCCTGGCATACAGCCCGCCAGGTACAAGTTAAGCCGGCCACG
This sequence comes from Gekko gecko, assembly GCA_029375565.1. Lineage (NCBI taxonomy): Eukaryota > Metazoa > Chordata > Lepidosauria > Squamata > Gekkonidae > Gekko > Gekko gecko. The sequence goes on from JAPDNY010000006.1 coordinate 10,513,402, forward strand.
CCATGTGATTTTCCTCCTCCAACTGACCACAGCCACTCTGAGAGCAGCTGCGGCAGCATGCAGAGAGGAGAGCACTGACCACAGCCTTCCTGCCTGAGCCTCACCTGGCCAGCGCCTCCTTCCTGGCTGCAAGTGTTCCCCTCCTCCGCCCTCCTCCTCCAATGTCACTGTCCCCAGCAGCCTGGCTTCCTCCTTGACTTCTTTACTTGGGACACCAGTGTTGCTGTGCACGGTGTTGTTGTGCACCTCCTGCCACTCCGTCCAGTAATCCTCTGGTGGGGCTGAGCCCACAGCACCTTTGCCACAGTTCTACCACCTCCCCGTCTCCCACATACAGGACTCCAGATTAGAGGGTAAGATCGGCTGGGGGGGGGGTGTACTAAAGAAACAAATTTGTTGTTCTTGTGGAAGTTGCTATAGTTATTTAGGTTTGGAGGGGGGTAGGGGGCTTGGGCTCCTTTGAAATACATTACAGCACAATAAGTTGCGGAACACAGAAAGAAAATACGGAATGGATTTTCTGTTAAGGTCTCTGGAATGACAGCTCCCAGAGTGGGATAATAGCCCTTGGGTACAGTAGAGATATTCTGGCACTGGAATGACAGCCCCAAGAGTGGAATGATAGCCCCTGGGAGTAGTAGGAGTATCCCGGCACTGGGATGACAGCCCCTGGGAACAGAATCTGTGTGCTGGGACTGGCCTGACAGGTCCAGTCCCAGCACACAGATTCTGTCCCCAGGGGCTATCATTCCAGTCTCAGAACACAGCTTCAATCCCCAGTCCCCAAACACTTCTGCTACTCCCAGGGGCTGTCATTCCACTCTGGGGGCTGTCATTCCAGAGATCTTAATGGAAAATCTGTTCCACATTTTCTTTGCAACTCTTCTTGTGCTGTAATGTATTTCAATGGAGCCCATGCAAGTCAATTGACATTCCTGGTTACCATTATGTCCAGTGGGCCTTCAAATCTCTTCCACTGTTTCCAATGGGCAATCTTGTCGTTCCTTTTAGTACATCCCTGTTGTTGTGATTTTACTGTTGGGGAGGGTGTCTGTTGGGCGGGCTGGTTCTTGTTTCAGTTCTGGGCATCTCCAGCTGGAATTGGAAAGCTAATATGACACTAAGCACTTTGGGTTCTGTAAGAATGGGAGGGGGTCTATTTCCACTGATTCTCCCTTCTTTATACTTCTGTATTCAATATATATATATATATATATATATATATATATATATATATATATATATATATATATATATAAACTGAATCACTCTGGCCGTTTTTAACGCACTTGTATTTATTATTCATTTATTAGTTATTACTTAGAAGTATAACCATGGTGTGGCAGCTCCGCACAGACATATAATGGCTGGCCCCACAAGCAAAACACTGGCCCCTCGAGCAAAAAGTTGTTAGCTACGGGGCTGAGGCCAACCCAACTCGTGCCCCTTCCTCCTCTGAAGGGTCTGCAGCAACCAAGGCAGAGACTAGTAGGCAAGCCAGAATCTTGATCAAGGGCCAACCACAACAAAACAGGACCCCAAGAGTCAGAAAACACTACTACTGGCCAGTGTTCCCTCTAAGCTGAGTTAGAGTGAGCTACCTCACCGTTTTTTAGCCTCCGGCTCACAGATTTTTGTCTTAGCTCAGGAAGGATGGCTCCAGAGTAAACGAATTGATGCAGTAGCTAAATCGCTCACTCACAACTTTAATGCCAGTAGCTCACAAAGTAGAATTTTTGCTCACACTCCACAGCTTAGAGGAAGCATTGCTACTGGCCTGCTCTGAGCAGCAGACTGTTCATCCAGGCAATCTACCTTTTGTGCAAAGAAAAGCACCACTGCCCCAACTTACACATATACAGATACACTCTGCCTACTTTATTCTGATTTTGCTGGCCACTGCAGGGGTCACGGATATTCAAGCCTCCAAAGACTAAAAATTTATTCTGCAAATCTTTTTGGCTTTTGAGATTCCAGCAGGCATTTGCCCACACACTTCCAAACATATTTGGCACAGAGCGCCGTTCATGTTGATGAAGCTATAAAATTATTAATAATAAATAACATATAATCCCATGGACTACAAACTTGATTTTAAGGTAAAAACTGAGATTTTTTTCCTTTCAGCACTAGATTTTGTTGCTTTTGAATGCATGAAGTTGTCCTCTACAAATTCTTGGCCCATCAAACCAGGACAATTCCCTCTAAGTCACTCGCCTGCTGTCTGCATTGCAACCCTGTAACTTGAAGCGCCAGGGATGGAAACCGGGACCCCCTGCATTCAAAGCAGAGCTCAACCATCAAGCTGTGGGTGTGCCTATTTTTTCTGGCACTTCTGTAGTCACTGCAGCAAGGCCTGGCTTATGCCTTCAAAGTTCAATTCAGTGTACAAGTGATCACCCTCAACATGACCTCCAATACAACCCACTCAGGACTGACCAAAATGCGCTTCCAAGTTTACCAGCTCCATGCCAAGCCAGTGCCACCTGTGAAGAGTGTTGAGAGCTCTTTGTGCATACATCATAATTCCAAGGGAAAGGAAAATGCAACTCAGGTGCCTTCTGGAAGCACAGGGGGAACTGACCCTGACCTAGCACTGATTCTTTCCTGCCCTCTTGCTTCAGAGGAAGGCTCCTTGTGCCACAGGAAAATGCCACGGCTACCAGAACAGATCTGCATGCGTCAGCCCAGGATCGTTAAATACAAAGAGGCTTTTGGTGGGAAATGCAAGGGAGGGCCAGAATTTAAACAGTGATAGGAGTTTTATGCTAAAGCCCTATGCCTCTGCAGGATAATTTTACCAGTGGGAGGCCATTTGTCTGACACTGCCCCCCCGCTCCCATGAAAATCTCAGAAAACTAATATTTAATCAGCTAAATCAGTTACAAGAGACACATGACTACCATATCTGGGCTAGGGAGGAATTTTCCCACAGGTCTGACTGGCTACTAGGCAGTGTTGTGTCTCAGTTCATTCACTCATGCCCTGCAGTATGTTTTATTCCCCGCCAACAGGAACTTTGACCCGGTACATCCTGCCTCCCTCCTTGTGCCACACTAAGCTGCACGAGAAGAGTATCTGAATGAGGGAAACAGCCTTTGCCTAACAGTCTCCATCTTAACAGAAATATGTGTCCTTTTGAAAACATTTTGTTAGCAGAAAGGATGAACACCAGCACTAGCAACAGAACCAACCAGGTGGGCAAAGAAGCATTTAAAAGACAAAACACACTGTACACATGGCCCGAGGCAAGTCACTCTTAAGCCCAACTTGCCCAAGATCATCCAACAAGTGTCCATCTGGTATGAAGTTGCAAACAGAGGCTGCTTTAAAGAGAACTCTGAGCAATGCATCACACTGGCTGTAGCATGCCTATATAGGTAAGCCACCTGCTTGAAGGATAAAATGGATGAATGTTGGAAAGGCAGACTATGTCCATGTGTGGAGGACATGTCCAGTTGTCTCCAATGTATGGACAATCATTTTAAATCAAGTTGAACATATGACAGACATAATTACCTAAAGACCCTAAAATATCGTTGCTAGGATGTGTGCAAAACACTGTTCCCAATCTGAGACATCCAATGATTACTGATTTGTTAACAGCTGGGGAAAATAAAGAGAGCCAAAATCTGGCATGTTTCTAAAAATCTCTAAGTAAAAAAAAAAAATGGGTTGAAAAGGTCTGGAAAATTGTGAATGAACCCAAAATGAACGTTTGTCTCCCATTCTTCAATCTAACCCAGCTTGTTATTGTTTGGGAATCTTTTATATGGCTTTTAACTAGCAGAGTGAAGTCCAGAATTGTTTTTTGCTGGGAACTCCAAAGATAGAAGGGGGTCACCAGAAACTCAGTAGGCTGCCACACACAACTGGTGGACTGTGTACAGTTTTGTGGTCCAAGCTACGTTGTGTTGCTTTTTTTTGTTCCCAGACCTTCCCTTTGTAGCAATCCCAGACCCAAAAGTATAACTGCTTCTCAGAAACAATTTCCAAGTTCCAAAGGCATTTATAATTACATTGGGGGGTACTTTTCAGCAAGAATTAAACAGCACTTAAAGGACTGAGCTACATCCCTGCTGTGAAATCCTTCAGTTGCTGACATACAGCTTTCCTGCACAAGTTAATAGAGGTTCCAAGTTACCAGTTTTGGTCCTGGCAGGTTAACACATGATACAAATTACAATTCAAGAACTGACAGGATGACCATTGCTGCACGGTAGCAAGTAAAATAGGAAGAAGAAAAGTGGCCCAGAGAAATTTTAGGGCAGACAGATGGCAAATCTCTTTTTCTGTGGAAGAGGCACAAATGGTTTTGGAGAGAAGGGGATTTCTTTGGGTAGAACAGAGTAAGTAGGTAATTTAAGAAGTGCCAGAAATTTTCCATGTTGTTCAGTGTTATATTCCACACTACCAGCCCTTGGGACAAAGCATCATTTGTTTGTAAATATAAAAAGTCACCAATCCCCAAATATACCTGTGCCTAAATGTATTGGAAGAGGGGATGTTTACACCAATCCTTCCCATCCTAGCTTCCCCCACAGCCATCCTCCTCCTTTCAGATCCACAACTATTTCTCAAGAGAAATGGCTCTACATTTCCTATCAAAACACCCCAACCCCACCAATGCACACTTCCACACATGCAACTCTCCACTCTCGGCACCGACTCTCCCAGGCCCAGCCTCTCAACAGCCAGCCCAAGACGCTCCTATCCGGCCACTATCCAGAAGGCGCCTTGGCTGCGTTTGTGTATGTTTTGCCATCAAGTCATAGCTGACTTATGGTGACACCATAAGGTTTTCAAGGCAAGAGACAGTCAGAGGCATTTCCTCATTGCCTGCCTCCACGCCATAACCGTGGCATTCCTTGAAGATCTGCCACCCAAATACAAGCCAGGGTTGACCCTGCTTAGCTTCTGAGATCTGACGAAAACAGGCTAGCCTGGGCCATCCAGATCAGAATATCTTGGGGGTAGCAAGGCAGAAATTCAGAGGATTTGTAGGCTGTTTAACCCCTCTCAAGCCCATTTTCAGACTCCAGCACTCTCCTCCACCCACAGCAAGCTTCCAGCCCCCATCACTCCCCATCTCATTTTCCTGTTCCAAAAGGCTGCTATCCAACCCTCAAGCTCCTTACAAACCCCTCATACAGACATCCTCCCCAAAATTGCATGTATGCATACTAATACTCAAGGAAATCTGTCAATACTACTACCCCTTCAAATCCCCCCCCCAAATTTCCCAGTCTCTGCATTTAAGGTTTTATGCTGCATATGCTTCCAAAGGGGCTAGCAAGCAGAAAACCTGGCTAAGGGACAGGAATGTACATAAGCAACCTGTTTCCCCATCCTCTCCCCCACTCATTTTAATCACTGCTCCCACGGTAGTTTCCATGGCCTTTCCAAGCACCCACTCCTTTCTTGTCGCCCCCTGTCAACCTCCCAAACTGACATTTTAACTCTCACCCCCCCCCAGCTCTCCTACTTTCACAATAACTACTCTATTCTAGCCCCCACCATGTTCGGTGTAGTGGTTTCTAGCCCTTTCCCTGTTTGGTGTAGTGGTTAAGTGTGCGGACTCTAATCTGGGAGAACCGGGTTTGATTTCCCACTCCTCCACTTGCACCTGGCTGGATGACCTTGGGCAAGTCATAGTTCTGATAAGAGCTGTTCTTGAAAAAGAGCAGTTTCTGTCAGAGCTCTCTCAGCCCCACCTGCCTCACAGGGTGTCTGTTGTGGGGAGGGGAAGGAGTTTGTAAGCCACTCTGAGACTCCCCTGGGTAGTGAAGGGCGGAGTATAAAGCCAATCTCTTCCTCTTCTTCATGTCCAACTCACCCTTCTCCTCCCGAACCCCCACCCATTCTCCCAGCCCCCTCCCCCCCATGCTTCCTCTCCAAGCTCCCTTCCCATTTTCCAAGTTCCACATCCCCCTGTTCCACCCCAAACCTACCAAACCCCATTTCCTCTTAATCTGAGATCCTTTCCAGCCCACGCCTCCACAAGGTCCCAAAGTCGTCTCCTCTTCGTCTTCTTCTTCTTCCAGAGTCCCATCTTCCAGCCCAACCCAACTTTCCAGGCCCCCCCCGCGATCTCCCCGCCTTCCAAATCCCAATCCCTTTCTGAAGCCCCCTTCTTTTTCCAAACCCCCTCCCTCCCTCCCTCCCAACGCCAAGGCCTTCCAGCTCACCTGCTCCCGCCTCCTTCGGGCCCCTCTTACTTTCCAGGGGTTCCCCACCCACTCAATTCCCCCTTCGGATCCCGCCAGGCCTCCTCTCCCAGGCCCCTCCCAAGATGCCTCTTCCCGACCCCCTCCCCGTACTTTGCTCCCCTCCGACTCCCCTCCCGTGCCCTTCCCCCCACCCCTCGCAAAGCCCCGCCCCCAAGGCCCCAAGCCCCGCCCCTCCCCTGCTAGTGTTCTCAGCCCTCCCCCAACCTCCCATAACCCCCCTTTCTCTCTGACCCCCCCCCTCGGCACCGAGCCCTACCTTTGAAGAGATAGTCGTACTCGTCGTCGCGGGTTCCCATGGCGACGCTGCCTTCGCTCCTTCCCTCGCGGGGTCTTCGTCCTTCTCCGGTTTCCGCCCCGCGCGGAGGAGGAGGAGGAGGAGGCCGGACTAGGCCAGGCCGAGGCGAGCCGATCCCTTCGCTGACAGGCACCGAGGCAAGCGGAGGGCGGGGCCCGCGACGGGAAGAGCGGAGAAAGAAGGGGAGAGGCCAGCCGGAGTGATATACAGCCTCTCCTCCTATCGCCGCCCTCCTTGCAATTCCCTGGGCGGGCCTCCTCGGAGATCTCGCGCGACCGTGACCAATAGGAGGGGCGAGAGCGGATGATGGGCTAGAGGGAGAGCCGGTGGCGAGGGAGTGAGGCGGGACGCGGTTAACGGTTTTCTTTTGGCCGGTGGGGCGGGACCTCGAGCTGAGGTGTAAAAAAAAAAAAATCCTCTGCACCTTGAGGCGGTCGGGCGGTGGGGGAGGGGAAATGGCGGGGGAAAGCATTTTTTAATTAAAAAAAAATTAAAAATTGTTATTTTAAATTTTTCTTCAGTGGAAGAGTTGTGTCAAGGCGCTCTCTGTCCGGATTTGGTGGTTCTGGGTAGAAGAGTACTTAAAAGATGAGGGATACGTACAAAAATTTAGAAATGAAATAAAACTTATCAATTTAACCATGTCGATAAATACAAAAAGAATTATGGGTTTTCTGTATGGGAGTTCTGGATAGGATTCAACTCATCCTATTGACCAACCTTGGCCAGTGATTTCCCATAGTCCTTCACGCTGGCGGGCTTCTTGTTTGTTTTTCCCATAATCCTTCTCTGTAGTCCCCTGTTCATGATTTTATCTTGAGGTGAGCTTTATTCAAGTTTTTACTATATATTTTATTATGGTGAGTTGCCATGGGTATTTTAACAGAAAGACTAGATTAATCTTTTAAGTAAATCTTTAAAATAACTGCTTTTCCACAATCTTCATAGTGGCCACAGGAAATCAGCTGAGTTACGCCTTTCCATAAAATTTCATAATGGAATCAGATACAGTTAGCTACCAGCAGTGATACTGCCAAGCCATATCTTTTCTAATTTATGCAAATAAATGCACAATAATGTTAATATGTTTTTTAAAATGGCCTGTTTCCTTGTGTTGCATTTTTCCATAATTCCTCTAGCTGGCAACAGGAAATATGGTGTCAAAGCTGACGCTTGCCTGCCTACATACAAACATCGTAATTAAGTGATAAAAAATCTGCATACATTTACATATCAATAAGCCATCATTGTGAAGACAAAAGCATTGTGTTTAGATGATGGTCAGATTCTACAATAGGTACCATCTTGGAAGAGCCTGTCCAATTCATCAGTCTGTTGGTTTTTAAATCAATTTCAGGATGCAAAATAAATTCAGTTAACTAATTGACAAGGCAAATTTGGGGAGCAAGGGTATGGGCTTTCTGGATGGTATTAAATGCCTCCTGACCAAAAAAAAAAGAGGGTGTGACACCAGTTGACTAAGAATTTGAAAACCTTTTTCATGATTTTTGCAACTGCTTTGCATTTACATGGCACTTTCTGCATCCTCTCCCCCTCCCCATACCACCTATATATTTCTGGCCTGTTTCTTCATACCCTCCAAGCATCTGATGAAGAGAACTGTGTTTTTCAAAAGCTTATGCTTCACTAAATTTTATTATTCTTAAAGGTGCTCCTGGACTATAGAATAAGCATCCTATAAAGGAGAGTGCCAGTTCTCAGAAGAAAAGCCCATTGATATGGCCCCAACAGATATATCCAGAAGATGATCTAAATGTTATCCCAGCAGTAGGGAAACTGTTTCTATAAAACTCAAGGTCTTGACACTCCTGTCTTAAAGTTACAGCTTCAGGAGCAAAGCACCTAAATCCATAACCACATACAGGATGTGGCTACATCCAGTGCAAACAATGAGTTTCTCAATTGCCGGAATCTGTTAAAGTTAGTACAAGGGATGTTGTTTCATCCCCTACACAAAGCACACTCCTCCATGGCTTTCAGATCTTGCCTTTTTATGCCACCCAAGAGAGACGCCTATATTGGCAGATCATAGAATCATAGAATGTTAGAGTTGGAAGGGACCTTGCAGGTCATCTAGTCCAACCCCCTGCACTCCTGCTGCAACAGATGGCAATGACCTGTTCTTAGGAGACCAAGAGAAGGATAATAGTGTTGCTTAACACTGCGTATCATTTTCACATGTTTGAAATGTGTCACAAACATTCTGTTTTGTTTTATCATTGTGATGTTTTTACAGCAGCCCACAAAGTTAGGTCAATATGATTATCCCCGTGCTGCAGAGGGAGAGACTAAAGCTGCAAAGACCAAATTCAGATCCAAAATTCATGGCTCACATCTTTCCAGGGCTGGCCCCAAGTTTTTTTGCAAACTAGGCGAGGATACCTTCTGACACCCCCACCCTGTGTGCCCTCCAATTTTCAAACATAAATGCATTTTAGGTATTGCAAGGCCAGGAAGACAGACAGACAACTGACAAATGATGAAACCGCATTGAAGCTGGGCTCGGACCTTCTCCCTCGAGAGCTTTCTTAGACACCACCACCACCCCAGATTTCAAGGCAGCTCCTTCTGAGCAAGAAAGCTGTAGATCGGGGCCTCACACCTGAGGCCTTCCTGACACCCTGACCTTAAAGCCACGAGTTTCCTGTGCTGGAGAAAGGCCCCTTGGGCGCCAATTGGTTGAAAACCAGAGGCAAGTCGAAAACCGGGCACAAGGCCCTTGCTCTTTGTGCGCTGCACTGAGGATCGTGCTTTGCTCTGGAAGGAAGGAAAAGAGAGAGGAACACAGAGACAGAGAGAACAGGAGGGAAGGAAGGAAGGAAGAGAGAGAGAGAAAGGAAAGGAAAGAGAGAGAGAACGAACAAACAAACAAGGGAGGGGGTGGATTCTTGGATCACATCCAAACAGGACAGTAAACCTCACTGGAAAGCAGGGAGACCATATCCAACCGAACCGGACCCCCCCACACCTGTCCCCACTTCCTCTGGTTTCTCTCCGATGCCGGTCATTTGCGGAGAAGTAGGGTGGGTCCGGCCCCACGCCACCCCCCGCCTGGTCTCTCCCCATTTTTTTGGTGAGCTGCTGGAAATGGGTGCCAGAGGAAGGGGCACGCCACCCAAAGAGGCTGGCTCGAGAGGCCTCCGGGAAAGGGAGCTGAGCAAAAGCACCTGAATCAGCTATGAGTGCATCCAGGGAAGTCCGGGCCCGACAGGTGGGGTGGGTGTGGCAGTGCGCTTGTTCTCCACCAGGCAAGGAACTGCCGGCCCTCAGTCCTCCCCCTCCGGTTCAGAGACGCGCCGCGGCAGCCAGGGGCTGCACAGGGTCAGGCGCCAGGAACGTGCTCCTCCTCTGGAGAGCAGGGGCAGCAGCAGAGCTCTTGGAGCTGAGCAGCAGCTTTAGGCGGGGTGGGGGCTTCTGGCGGGGGGCGGCAGGGCTGGTCAGCGCCCTCCTCGGGGGCCTGCCCTAGGCAAAAGTCTAGTTTGCTTAGTGAGTGAGCTGGCCCTGCATCTTGCAGCCACTACAGGACACCAGGATGGGAGGCTCTTGATGGGCAAGAGTAGCACATTTTGTTAGATTTTGGCAGGTGGTGATAGGCAGCTAGTGGTGTGGATGTCGCCACCTAACTTTGTTAACTTTGATACAGTCTTCTGGAATGTAAGAGACAGGAACATTCTGAGAAATGCTGAACACAAAGTGACAGAGAAAATATGGGCGGGGGGCAGGACAAAGGGTCTTCAGTATGTTTCAAATGAGATAAGAAGCTTATCTGCCCATAATTCATAGCTTGCATCTTTCAGCCACTACAGGACACCAGGATAGGGAGGCTCTGATGTTATGTTGTCCTTCACTTGTCTATCCACTGGAGCACACTGGCGTTCATGTAATGGGGTACCTCCCCCAAAGGTCCCTGGTAGAAGAAAAAAATACCTTTTCTCGTATAATAAGAAATGCCCATGTTTCATTTGTAAAGAAGAATTGGAAAGCCTGTGCAAACCAAGTCAGTTATCAAAAATCAGTTCAGGTTGGACTTCCAAAGAAATGGCAGCCCAAACAGGAGCATTTCTAAAGGTTCCAGACTTATCTCGCTGGAATAGAGAGAATTTAGTCCTCTATTTCCACCTCTCCTCCCGCAGGGTAGGTCCATTTGACAGGTGAATCCACAGACGGGGCCCAAGACTCCACTTGGGTTCTGATAACACCAAGATCAGCAGAGAATAAGTGGCACTTGCCCTCAAGGCCAAACTCCCATTTACTTCTACTCTTACCCTTTTTTCCTTCTCTTTTTACAAATCTGTGACCTTTCAGCTAGCCCTCAAAGACCCGCTCTGGAACTGTTATTCATTTTGGAAGACTGACAGACTGCCAGCACCGTTGCATCTCACCGGTAGGAAGGTTTTTGAAAATGTACAGATTACAAATTACAGAGAACCAACAAGAGATTTATGAGATTTTTCTCAGGGGAGTAGCTAAACTACTGAACTGTGCTTAATTTAACATCTCCCCTCAAGAAAGCTCTAACATAAAACAAAGCAAATATAGAGGCCTGATCCAGACGGGGAGGTCTGATCCGGCTGCAATCTGCATTTTCATCTCTCAGATGAACTTTTTATTATTGTTTATACTTGTGGAATATCCTTTCTACAGACTATACTTTTGGTAATTTCTTTTCCTCCTTCCTCCCTTTTTTCTTTGAAGAAAAATATTTATTTAAAAAGGTCAGCATTTGGGCTCTGCTGTCACACGGCAATAAAAGGGCAAGCTAAAGACTGACAGATTGGCAGATCTGCCAACTGAGATAGCTGAATGAGAAGATACATTATGTACTAGAGTACTATTCTTGATTCTCCTCAGCAAATTAAAATAATGAGAAGACTTTAGACTCTGGACTAATTTTTTACAATATTTCTCCTTCTGATGTTGGGAACCACAGACAAATCAGCGCCTTGGGAAACAAAAGCACAGTTGTTGGGCAAGCTCCCCCCTCCAGTTTTTATTCCTTTGCCACCTTTGGGTGAATTATAATAGACTGATATAGACTTTTAAGAGCCAATAAATCGAATAATTTTTTCCTTCCCCCCACCCCTTTATGGCTTTTTATCTTTTTTTCCTCCCCCAATATAATTGTTTATACATAATACATGATGTTTCTTATACATAATACAAAACCCCTTTTTTTTCATTTTTTCTCTTTTCATTTTTTTCTTCTGTGTGTTGTTCGTTTGTTTTTCCATTTTTCTCTCTTTCCCCCTCCCTTCCCACTCACCTTCTCTTATTATCTCTCTCCCACCTTCCCTTTCTTGCTAAAATCAAATTTTAATAGATTATAAACTATTCTGTTGGTGACATAACTATGTTTGTGAAATGATGATAAGAAAATAAGCCACATCCCTCATCTATTCGTGCTTAGAATGTTTATTATTTACTATAATTCCCCATACAAGGATTTATGATAACATCTCTCCTATTATAACAGATAAATACTATAGTCTGGATACTTTAAAATATAAAATGTGATGAAATACAAAATGTGATAATTGTAAATTCCTATATTCCTATATTTGCATAGAAAAAAGTATATTTGCCAACTTGCATTTAAAAAGTATGTGGAAATAGTATATGGAAAGTTTGTGTAATATTTTTAGTAAGATAACAGCAAAAAGAATAATGGCAACTGGAATATGTCTAAAAGAGAAAAGGAAAGTAGAAGAAACAGATGAAGACCAAAGAATCACAGAACTGGTGGAAAAGCTATTGGGAACATTGATGCATCAAATGCAGCAATGTAAGGAAAGAACTCAGAAGAACATTCAGAGTATCCAGAGAAACATTCAAGGATCTGAGGAAAGAACCCAGAAGAATATCCAAGAAGCATGTCAAGAATTATTGGATGGACTGTCAGAAATTAATGTAAAATTACAAGAGCAAACAGAAGAACTGCAAGCAGAGGAACTAAATAGAGGAAATGAAGGAAAATATTTAAGCAACTCAAAGCAAATTTACCTATGAGCTCAGAAGTAGAAGTGGCAGTGGTACCAACATCAGGACAAAATGGATAAATTAAAAATAGTACCACTAAATATTAATGAACTAAACTATCCCACGAAGCATATAAAAACTTTTAACCAACTGAAAAAGCAAAATGCAGATTGTTATTATTATTTATTTATTGAAATTATAAACCATCCTCCCCCAAAGGGATCAGGTTGGTGTACATCATAGTAAACATAAGAAACAATTAAAACAATGAATAAAATTAGCAATCATTAAGCAGTAACACAGTATACAATGCAACATACAGCACACAATCGATGACATACAAATCGCTTTGCTCCCCCATGAGGTGGATCCCCCTATAGAAAGGCTGATAAGGCAAACTGATGTCAGGAACCATTGCTGTCCTCAACCGTAGGCCTTGGTGGAACATCTTCATTTTGCACACCCTGCAAAACTGAGCAAGGTCCCACAGGGCGCAGATGTTACTAGGTAGGGAGTTCTACGAGGCCACCAGGCCAGTCCTTGGTTCCAGTACTGAAGGTCGCTCTGATTCAGGGAAATGAAATGTCGGATCCAGACTGCGTCAATCTAGTCCCGCCTTCCTTGGAAATTGACCGGCATTGCTTTACAAGAGATAAAAAAAGCTTTGGACATTTGTTTCTCTGAATGTAAGCATTTGAGGCCTTGCCAGTAGATGGCAATATTGTCAGTATGTTTGTTATGACACTTGCTAAGGTGTGAATGACTTCATTTGTTATACTATGTGATGAGTGCAAAATGATAGTAATTCAGTTTGCACCAACTTTCAGTGGTGTGTATCAATTGTTTATTGTAAGCATGATAAATTGGTTAGCTTGTAAGGTATCACTATATTCGCTGGCCTTCAGATCTGTAAGCATCATAAGAACACAAGAGAAGCCAATGTTGGGTCAGGCCAATGGCCCATCTAGTCCAAAACTCTGTCACACAGTGGCCAAAACTACCAGGTGCCATCAGGAGGTCCAGTAGTGGGGCCAGGACACTAGAAGCCCTCCCACTGTTGCCCCCCCAAGCACCAAGATTACAGAGCATCCCTTGCCCCAGACCGAGAGTCCCTATCTAAACTTTGTAGCTCGTAGCCACTGATGGACCTCTGTTCCATATGTTTATCTAATTCCCTCTTGAAGCCGCTGCCACTTCCTGTGGAAGAATTAATACTTAATTTCTTACTATTAATTTGTGAACCTCACTTCCACAGGATGTAGTGATGGCTACTAGCTTCAGAGGGTATAAAAAAGAATTAGGCAATTTCATGGGAAAGATTTAAGGAAAAGCACTCCGGATGTCCTATTAAAACAATAATACATGTACCATTTCCAGCCTTTTTGAGACTCTGTCCAAAGGTATCCACAACCCTTGGACCAATTCCTTGCCCCAAGGCATTACTAGACAGTCACCTAGCCTGGCAGGTTTATAGGGCAGGGAAATACATAAACATATGCTCTGGTGGGTCTAGATGATTTGTTCTTAAAAGAAGCCCATTTGAGTGGCAGAGAGCAAGCATTTTTTAATCTGTTGTGTAGTGGGTTCGACGCATGAAGAACCAGGACACAGCGTGATTGTTAGCTCATAGTTTACTAGCATACACAACAGAACAGAGAATACCAGCCCGATGGCCAACTATATAGAGTCCCCGTGGACCACCCCCAGGTCCCATTGGTGGGTTTAAACTTCCCGCCAAGGTTCCTATTGGTGGCCACTTGAGGTTTTAGGATTCTAGTCCCTATTGTCTCTTGAGAGCCAAGCTCTGGTAAACATCGCTGTTGCCTAGTGGCAGTCAGTGGACATAACACTATCCTTAAGGCTTGTAACGTATTTGTACCCAAGCCTCCGACCAAACAGAAATATTTGCAAAATGGCCTCCACTAGCCGATTTCTCCCTTTTTCTCACCACTAGGGGGAGCTGTGGCATCTTGGATTGGGTAAAAAGCGTGCTGTTGTCCACTTCTTTCAGGAGAGATTAGTCAACACCTTCTACATCCATTTAAAAAGGGTCATACACAGCAGTGTGTCTTTACAGCCCTGACATCCTCACAAGCCAAGGTTGCTTCCGCCCTTGGACTGTTGATATTTTTTCCAAAGTCCAGATTTCTACCTGGCCTTAATATAGCAGTATATTCCCTATAAAAATTTGGCCCTTCTCATCCCCGTGAACAAGATCTTACTTTTAGCCCTATACTAAATCCCCATCATCAAAACCCTGGCTTCTCCCAACAACCACCCCTTTACATAATGTTACTTCCATGCTTTGGTTTGCAGTGCAGCATCTGCTCCATTCTTCATTCATTACTTGCTCGTAACACATGGGACTCAGTGCCACGTGGTGTAGAATAGGAGGCTTGAAAGTCGGATTCGACGAATTCTTGGAGAACACTTCCCTCAATGGCTGCAGCTAAGATGGCGAAGTGGAACCTCTGCCTTCAGAGGCAGTGTACCAGTTGGGGCACCTCACCCCTCAAGATAGAAAAAGAGAACACAGACTCTGGCCCCAAGTGTCAGGCTACATGGCTCATGTAGAGTTGCCAGTTCTGGGTTTTGGAAATGCCTGGAGACTTGAAGGGTGAAGCCTGGGAGAGTGAGGTTTAGGGTTCAATGCCATGCAGTCTGCCTCCCAAAGATGCCATTTATTCCACTTCTGGAGAAAATGTTTTAAACAAATAAGCAATTTATGTAGTCTGGAAATCAGCTGTAACTACAGGAGATCTGCAGGCCCTGCTCATGGAGAGAGAGAACGGAAAAGGTCCTTCTCCCAAGTGCCCCTCAACTGTGGAGAGCGCCAGCTTCTCATTTAAGGGGCCTCCCCTGACAGGCTTCTTCTCTCTTCAAGAGCAAGTGGATTTTTTATACTTTCTGAATCTACGCAGGACATCTAAGCATGTGACAAATGCATTGATTAGGACTGTGGTTTTTTTCAAGATTATGAAGGAAATCTGGGATCAGTTTATAATGGCAAAACTGTAATAATATTTCTTATCCAGATGGAGCACACCACCACTCTAAATTTGTAGCAACACACGATACCTGGTCTTTCAATCGACAGCTGAGCAAGGTATAATTCCAGTAAATTTACTATACAGACAAATGGGGCAGTTTTAGGAAGCTAAGGTATATTTGGCTATCTATATCTCTTTATTCGGCCAACGACCAGTACATGCCAGAGTTAAAACAATGTCATGAAATCATACCAAAATAAAATTGTAGTTAAAATCTGAACATGCAATTTCTCTGCGAATTCTACAGGCTGAGAAACATGTGGCACAGCTGATGGTAACCTGTTGATTAGCACCCATTAACAATTTCTTTAAGACGAATTCATCCAAGCATCCTGTAAAATTATCGAGAAGAGGGGAAATTATATTTAAACGAGCTTTCTGATAGAAGCGACAATAAAGCATTACATGCTTGACTGTTTCCACCTCATTGGAGCCACAGAGGCAAATCCTCTCTTTCACAGGAGTCTTTTTGTATCTCCCCTCTAGGACTGCAGAGGGGAAGTGTATTGTCTGAGTTAATAATGGTAAAGCAGCTGTATAGTAAGGCTCATTATTGTTTATAGTTAAAGTATGGCTGGACTCCGTTAGTGTTCCAGTGTTCTAAAGTTGTTTTTTTTAATGTTATATATCGTTAGCAGTTGTACCAGTAAATCGTTTACAGTTTTTGTATAATGATTCATGTTTGTACTGGTTTCTCTGTGTTAATAAAAAATAAAAATTAAAAAAACACAACACGAAAACAGACCAGAATAAGCATCATGCTTCTAATGCAGGATGGAAAAAAATAAAAAATAAAGATCATGAAAGAAGTCACCTAATGAAACTGCTGGCTAGGAGATCCAGGACCTACAAAATAAGAGACCATATCCAATGCAGAATCAACCTGGAATTTGCTGGCACGAGAGACGGTGAAGGCAGCTGACCCAGATGGCTTAAAAAGGGATTATACAAAGTCTTGGGAAAGAAGGCTATCCGCAGTTATTAGCCATGATGGTGGGATGGAACCTCTGTGTTCAAAAGCAGTGTACCCCCAAATACCAGTCACTAGGAGACAGGCAACAGGAAGAGACATTTTTCTTCCTCACCGTAATACTAAACTCAGTTATTCTAAACTCAAGACTATCGGTTCAGGAACTCCACTCTGAATGACAGTTGAAGGAAAGGCAAATAGAGTTCTTGCCTTTATGCCTGGGTCTGGGACTTCCCAGAAGCCTCTGGCTTCTCAGTGGTGAAAGCAAGATGATGCTGGTCTAGATAAGCCTTTAGTGTGATCTCTCTGATAAAAGTTCTCATGCTTATTTCCACCCCAGTCTTCTCCAAGCTAAAATTTAGTGTAAGCTCAAGGCAGAGACATGACCTTGTACGCATGGATGACACTTATGTGAACCAGACAAAGGGATCCCCCCCACATTTGACATTTTTCTGTATGCTTTCCGGTCAGGAGGGTATTATGGCCCACTTGCAAATGGCTGGGGACATGACCTCATATAGCTTATCTAAGCAAGACCTTCTAGGTAGGCCATGTTGCAAAGGAGATCAGATTTGGATCAAATCAACATCACCACTCACTGGGAGATTCTGCATGTCAAAGAACCAAGACAGGAAAAGTTTAAAGGTTTTTTTATTATTCACACAGAAGACTCTTCAAAGAGTTGCACATCTTAAGTACAAAAAAACCAAAATGAGATGAAAACTCACCAACACCTACTGCCATCCATTCAAGGCAACCGTTATAAGTTACAACAGCAATTGTTCCCTGTTGCCGTCTTCAAAAAAAAATGTAGGGTTTTTTTTTGGATAAAGCACTTTGATAACCACATCAACAAAACGATGAATGCAAACAGTTATTTACAAGCAGCAATGTATTGGAGTGAACTTGAGTCAATATGACTTAAAAATAAAAAGGAGCATTGGGGGGGGGCAATGACCAAGGGCACCCCAGGATTACCTGCAGCCAGTATCAAAGACTAACCGTTTTGGTCCCACCCAAGTACCTTTCACAGTAGATCTGGCCCTTTTGCTTAACTGGGACAGAACACACCATTAGATTTAGCAAGAAATTATACTTTTTAAAAACACCCCAAAAGCAGCCTACGTCAATATAGATATGGATTAAAATATGAATTTAAAAGATGCAGATCCAGCTGTACCGTTCAGTGTGCTTGAGACAGCTGTGTTGGATCCCACAGATCTGTTCCACTAGCTGTGGAACTTTCCTCTTTGTGCCGGAAGAAAGCACCACTGCTGCCTGCACTAATCCACAGAACCCAACCCGGTGGCAGCAAAACCGAAGGGCACCCAGCAGGGTACATCTCTGGCTGCGCTTCTCTGCTGCCCAAAGGCTATTCAACTAGCAGGAGGTGGACAGCTGTAGGTAACCCCAAAGGTGCATCACCAACGTCAGGGCAAGAATACCAGCCTGTTCACCCAGGCTCACCTTGGGCAAACTCTTCTGTGACAACAACACAACAGCTGTCACTCTGCTAACCATTCTGATGGAAACATTACCCAGTGGGTCCATGGAAACCTCCAGCTTTGGAAATGGACACCACACACAAAAAAACCCAACGGGGCCACTATACTTGTTTACAATGAGAGCCAGTCCATGAGGGAAAGCGCGGTCCACAGCACAACAGTCTTCAGCCTTGCAAGGTATGAAGTGGTGACTGGATAGGCCCATCTTGATCTCTTTTCAAGGGAAATGAGGCGCATAGCCCTCTCCTTAGCAGAAAACAACAACCAACCCACTGGAGGGTATTTAAATTTGTAAAAAAAAAAAAAAAGCTCCAAATCTGAAAGCGCATCCTCTCCAGAAGGCATTGCTGCCCAGTGGCCCCATAACCCTAGAAGCCAGCTCAGCCGATGAACCCGGAAGTCTGCTTCCTTGTTCAGTCATCCCCCCCAAGCTGGTTCTCCCATCAGAGAAACCAGTCACCGTGCTGCCCTGTAGGCTATTGCAACGGACACCTCTTGGAAAGGTGGACTCCTTTCCGTGGTCTTAACGGGAAGTCAGCAAAAGAACCTGCGGAGTCCCCAACGTGAGCCAACAGAACCCACGTCTTGGAAGAAGCAGAAATCAAAGGGGCACCCAGTCTCCCGAGTGACCCGGTCTTTTAGGATTCCACTCCCGGCTCCACGGGCTGGATCTTCATGGTGGTTGATTTCAGGGGGTAATACCTCCCTTTCCAGGTCTTCCAGAAGATGCCCTGCTTCCTCTCGTGCCGCTGGCGCGGGATGGAGCGAAAGTATTTGCCGTTCAGGTTGACATGGCCACAGGTGCTGAACCACCAACCTCCTGCAGAGGACAAGAAGAGACCAGAAGCACATTAGCCATGGGCCATGCCAACAGAAATAAAAACAAAGAAATAATGCAGGACAGGGACTGGCAACCATTTTAATTAGGCTGCGAAGACAGCAAGGGTGGTACAGTAGTAAGAGTGACTAGGGCTGAGTTCAGACTGGCAATTTGCCCCAGCAGGGATCCGTTTCAGCGACGCTTCAAACCCGCAGTAAACAGGGCGTTCACACAGGCACATCTGCCTGGCGTCCCCCACCCATAGCCAACCCGCACTGTTTCACTTCACTGCCGCATTTCTCCGCTTCCAGGAAGTCTGAACGCGCAGCCAAAAAGCTGGGAGAAACCTGCGTTGGGCAGAAGGCAGCAGTGGTATGATTGGCCATGCTCCGCTCTACTGCCCAATGCGGTGCCGGCGCTGTGGGGTCCTCCCCCAATCGGCAAAATGTGCTTATGCGCATGAGTGCTCATGTGCACATACACCCACAGCCGAATTAATAGGGAAATGCTGCGCCTCCAGGGCAGCAGTCTGAACGCTCTGCCGCACCTCCTCCCGGTATGCTCTCGCAGCAGTCCGGGCTGTGTGAATGAGAAACCCCAGAACAAACTTTTTTGCCAGTCTGTTCTCAGCCTAGGAGACTGAGCTCTGATCTCCGCTTGGGTGTGAAGTTCACCAGGGCCTGCCACTCTTCCAGCTGCCCTAACCTACCTCATAGCATTGTGTGAGGACAAAACAGGCCAAGGGAAAGCCACGTAAGCCACCCAAGAACTCCATCAAGGACAGTCAGGATACAAATGGACTGGACAGGCAAATAAGACAGAGGTCGAATCTGCATTTGCATTTTAAAATCAGTTTCGTGCTGCTGTGATGCCATCTTTCTCTATGCTTGTTTGAAGAGTTGTTTGGAGAAGATTCATTTAAAGCAGTGTGGCGGCTCAATGACAGTGGAGCAGCAACGAGAGGGCGATAAACATATGCAGGGCATGCAAAAGTATGCTAGCACTGTTGAAATGTGAAAACGAAAGCAAATGTAGACAGCTTTTTTGAAGACAGAGTCAGAAGGCTGGGACACCGGTGGGAAAGACAAATGCAGATTCGACCAGATACATTTTCCTGACTCTTGGCCATTTCTTTGGATGTCTGGTCCCTTTGAAGTCTACCAAGCAGTGAACTAGATCAGACCAAAGGTTCATTCTAATCTAGCAGCCCGTTTCCAGCCATTCACAGAGGAAGCTTCTCTCTCATTTTGTCCTTTAAATCCAATTATTCAGGAGTACACTGTCTCTGAACGGGGAGGTCCCGCTGAACTTCCATAAACTAACAACTGTCAATTGGCTTCTTGTATAAGGCAGAGAGCCTTGCATCTGGATCGGACCAAAGGTTTGTCTAGTCCAGCATCCTGTTTCCAACAGTGGACACCACGTGTCTCCAGGAAGCAGACAAGCAAGGCATGAAAGTATTCCCAGAACACCTTATCGTTACAGGTAGACTGCCTCTCTAAACACGGGTGTCCCACTTAGATAATCCAGCCCATAGCTACTGAAGGAACTCTCCTGCTACAGGAATTTATCTAATCCTCTTTTAAGGCCATCACTACAACCCATGGTAGCAAATTCCAAAATCATGCACTCTCTTTATAACTTGCCACCAGCTTCAGGGAAAAAATAATTTCACTGCCTCCTCCCCCACCCTCAATAGGGAAAAAATAATTTCACTGCCTCCTCCCCCACCCTCAACTATAACATGATTCCAGCCCAATTTTAGTCAGCAGGGAGCTATTCATCTGCAGTTGAATGCTATCCACAGGGAAACAAATTAAGATTTTACATTATTCGACATCCGCAGAAGTTCACTCCTCCTATATGTCACTTATACAGCAGAGAAGCTTGGCTTCCTACCACAGCTTTGATTCTCTTAAAGTTTCTAATCCTGAAAAGCTCTTTGCATGAACCCCAATCTAGCATCCACAGTTCCCTTTCTTCCCTCCTGTCTACTTGATGGCTTGCAGGCCAACTACTGTAAACTGGCCCACCAAATCAAGGGCATAATTTCATTGGGGAAGGGAATAAGCACCCATTACTAAAGCTGACCTGAGAGATGCTTGGCACAGTTAGCATCCCCCTTGAGGTCGTGGTCCTGATCCCGGGTAGAGAAGGGCAACTGGGGGAAGTCACCCATGGCATTCTCCAGTTCTCCAAGGACGGGACCCAGGAGGCTAAGGGTGTAGGCCGTGTCTTCTCCACCCAGTCTGAAAAGAAACTGAACCAGCTGGGAGTTCCCTTCCCAGTCCTGCATCTCAATGACAAGACGGAACATTCCTTCTTGTACGATCCGGTGGATCTTGTCCAAGCCCAGCCAGAAGTCTCCTGGAAAGGGACAAAGGGTAGACTAATTTAATGCATTCAGCATGTTTTTACTGACAAGTCATTAGAAGACCTTCTCTGAGTGCACCCCACCATCAAAAGGCTCAGGGGTCTATCAGAGAGAGGGTCTGTTTTGTGGCTGTGCCCCGTTTGAGGGACTCCCTGACAAGAGAGATTTGCCTGGCACCATCTTTGCCAAGGTGCGGCCGCATTCAGAAGGCTGTAATTTCTGGTTGCTGGAATGGGAAATCATGGGCTGCCTACCGCTCATATTTCCAAAGCCGTTCCTGTAGGCTTCCCACAGCTGGTCAAAATCGACAGATCCGTCCCAGCGCCTCTGAATTACTGTCCAGCCGCCACTACCTGCAGTCAAAAAAAGAGAGACTTGAGTCACATCAGCACTCCGCAGACACACACTGGGCACTTAGCAACACCCCCTTTGTGGGAAACCCCCCCCCCGGAACATTCCTTGTCAATTTGTATTTGGGATGCATGACCAAAAAAGAATCTAATCAGCAAAAATGTACAATGGCAGGAAGACGTTTGGCACGCCGAAAGTCCCAGATTCAGTCTCCAATTAGAGACCCTTCTATGCTTGACAGCAGCTACCAGACCGTAGGGGCAGGATGCGGAGAAAGATCAGGGGTCGGATATTATAAGGAAATTTCAAATAGTCCAAACATTGTGCTGGAGGGGAACGGAGGCTTCTAGGGGGCTTTGGACTTAAGAGGGGGATTTGATGATAGGGAGGGCATTTGGGAAGCGGAGGGAAAGCCCAAAATGATGAGATACAGGGGATGTCAGGCCCAGGGATGCAAGGCTTGCAGTGTTTACATACAGATGCCCAGCATCTGGGGAACAAGCAGGAGGAGCCTGAATTTATAATCTGGATGGAGAGATATGATTTAATAGGCATTACGGAGACTTGGTGGGATGACTCTCATGATTGGCATGTGGCAAGTGGACGGGTAGGACAGGTAGTTTAAAAGAACTGCGAGAGGAGGAGGTGTGGATTTGTATGTTAGGGAAAGGCATGACTTTCAGGAAACACTGGATGATGAACATTATGGAACCCCCTGTGGAAAACGTCTGGGTGAAGCTAAGGAATGGGCTGACCAATGGTGTTGTGGCCGCGGTTTGTTACAGACCGCCTGATCAGGGAGAAGAGGGGGTGCTCTCTTCTTGGGACAACTGGCTAATGTGTCCGAACAATATGAAGACCACAAGCCAGAGACAGAAAGGATTTTCAGGGCCTAGTCAGTCTCAGTATTTCGCCTCCAGCCCTGGAGCAAGGCAGTTCATATTCTCATTTTTATACCCCTTCCAACAATCTCTTGGTGGGGGTTGGGAGATCTGAACCCAAACTCTCCAGCCCGGTGCCAGCGGCCAGCCCACTGCCCCACTCAACAGCACCCACCATTCCCTTACCTGGAGTCAGATCGCAAAAGACTTTGAATGTTTTGGAGCCAGGGGCTGGATCTGGAACACCCCACTACTTCGCTCTCCCTCCAGGAAAAGCTGGTGGCAGCTCGTGGGGAATTCTGCAAGGGGGGGAGAGAAAAAGGGGTACATCAAGCTAAAGCTCCATGTGGGGCACTGATCTTAAGATGTCACGAGCACCCTTCCCAGGCAGGGAAAAATGTATAATTACAACTTCCTTGTAAGGTAGGGCAGTACAGTTCATTCACACAAGAGCTATATTACGCTCATTCGCTTCTGTTTGTTCACACACAGCTCCCTAAGGCCTAGGCAAGTTCACTGTCCAGGTTTGAACCCAGCAGAACCTCCACGTTGGAAGGCAAGTCTGAACAAGAAGGGGGGGGCGGTCCTTGCTTTCCCCCACAGCTGCTGAGCTCCCCAGAAGTGTCCCATATGGTGTCTCGTCATATCCTTTAACACCAACCTATCCTCCTAAATATCCACCGGGTGTCAACGGTGGGCACGGTGCTATACAGAGGACATACTTCTACATTTGGGGGGGGGGGGATTATCTCTTAGTAGTCTCGGCAACAGCACTGCAAAGTAGGACACAACTCTCATCTTCATATTTACAGACGGACGGAGGGCATAAGGCCGAACAACTTGGACACACAAGGGGCGTACACATGTATGAGAATTGGCTCTGCCACTGGATTCCCATAAAGCCGGATGGAGGCTTGATTTTCTGGTTCAGTTGAAGCCTCATCAGCAGATCTAATTAGGAATTCACTCAATCTTCTCTTTTTTAATTCTGGTCGTGTTCACAGCTCGGGTTTATCCTGCTGGCTTTTTAGCAAGTCATCTTCACTATTTCAGGCATTCTGCAATCCTAGGGTGTTCTCAAGGACCCCGAGTGAATGTTTCGGGGGGGAACCCCCATCTGACAAGGAAAAAGCCACGCGTGTGGGTGCGGGTGCAAATGAGAGAGGCATCATTTCTGCACCACCCACCTAAGGAGGATCAACCTAGGCTGGAAGGGATCCTCTGCTGCCAAGCCCCTGCCTTGAGGGGATACCATTTCTCCACAGGCCGTGGCACCTTGCCAGCACTGGGTTACCGGTGCAGAGAGCCCGCTGCTTGGCATCTTGCACCTGCCTGGACTCTGCTTCCAGGCGGGCCACCGACTGCCAGCAAGACACTCTTTCACTAGACCGGTAAAAGTCCATTTGGCAGCGCACGAAGAAAACACACACACCCCGCATGGGCCCGGTGCACAAAAAGCAGAAACGTGGCAAGGGACTTTACCCCACAGTGAAGAACAGCCCCACCACCTTCGCACTGCCCAGGTGGGCACTGGCCCCTCTCCCGGAGACAAAGACGGGCTGTGTGCAGCGGAAGGACCGGAGTCAACAGAGCTCAGTGGGTTGGAGGGAATCGAGCCGCCCCCTCCCTCCTTCCTGCCAGCTGCAATAAATTTAGAAGATATTCTCACAACAGCTGCCAGTGGCAGGGCGCCAGTGAAGAATGCAGGGCAGGGGAAAGAAGGAGTAGGAGGGGAGACACTCGACTGTAAACATGAACTTTCCCCCAATTCCTCAGCCTTGAATGGATGAAGGTGGGGGCAGGAGGAGCGCATGAACACGCAGCAGTGCGCTGCCTGTCTTGCATCACTGCTCGGGAGACGTGACCCGTTCCACGCAAGCAAATGGGGCTGCTGGTAACAGCTGCCCGATCCCGGAGGGAGAATGACAGAAAAGCTATGTTTGAGATTCAGGAGTGGCAGCAATCCCTAAACTAGCTCCGTTCAAGGCAGCGGGACATTTGAGAGTTTGGCTACAGTGAATGGGCAAGTGAGATACTGGCCCTCAAGATAAGGGGATAAGCCAGAGACTTCTACTTGACCCTGACCTGCAGCTCATACAGAACTGTACTAAATTTTTATCTGTAGCCCAAAGAATTCACAGAGATCAAGCATAGCAGACTCTTAGAGGTTATGGGTGTATATAAATCTTGTCTAGAGGACAAATCGTGTCTAGAGGACAAATCGTGTATATAAATCTTGTTTTATTTTGTATCACAAGAGTTTTAGAAATTTATAAGAGAATTTTAAAAACTGCCGCTACATACTTTCTGCGTAATCTTATGTGTTTTAGAAAAGTTTAACAAATTTTTAAAACTGCTACCATTGCCTTACTGACACGGAGTTAAAATATGGCTGCAACCAATTTGTGCTGGTTATGTACTGAGTAAACTTGACTTGACTTACTAGTCCTCAATTTTTTGAGGAGTTATCTGGAGAATACTGACGGATCGAACGATGCCTGAGCGTTTGCAGGGTTGGGAGGGGAATCTGTGGTTTCCGTTAGCAAAAGCTTTCAGTTATCAAAAAACAGAATGGCATTAGAAATGAATTTGCACTCCCATCAAATTGCTCCACCCTTTCGCCCTAAACCAAAGCCTTTTTAAAAATAAAAACCATGTCAGCCTTTTCCAAAACCCATCAACTTGACTAGGGACTTCTCCAAAGACACATTCAATGAATGCCATTTCCATGGAAAATACACACTACCGAGAGCCCTCTCGTATCTCCCTCGAGCCCAAACACCACGCTGCCGATTCGTCTCTCACCCTCAAGTTTCTCCCCTTCCCAGCAACATCGACTTTCTGCCGATCCCAATAAATACTTACTCTATGCTTCATCTCCACCACCACCAATGAATCACCCCCTCCCTACACAGACACGGACGGACACCGTGAGTCAGAGATTCTCAGAACACGATGTATTGTGGCCGTGGGGTGGGCGTGTGGCCTATCCAGACATAAATGCATTTCCAACATACACACTCAGCCTCCTCCCTCCCCCATCTCAACGTCAGCATCTTGGGGGGGGGAGCAAACTAGGGGAAAGGGCACGTCTGCCTGGGAATGAGGAGGAGGAACACTGAACTCTTAAAGAGTGTTCAACTTTCACCCAGTTTCTTTGCAACCTGAGATTCCCCCCCCTCCCCGCCCACCCCAGTACAGGAATAAATTGGTCCTCCCCTTCTTAAATACATGATCCTCCCCACTCAGGGTAGCCTTAGCACAAAGCATTCTTTTTTTCCAAAGGGCACTCATTCATCAGAAGAAGCTGCATTTAGGATACCCCACGAGGGGGGAGAGAGAAGGGCCCTTTCTTCTGAAGAGAGATAGTGGAGACACGGAAGAGGGGCCCATTGAGAAAACGTGCAAAGAAGGGCCTCTGTGACCTTACACAGAAACGGCTTGTAGCAAAATCCCCAACACCTGTTTGGTTATGGAAAATCTATAGGGCTCTGTGAGCATAATTTGGAGCAAATACTTTCATCGGCTGCCTTTCCACTGCTACCCCACCTCCCAAACCTTGCTTCCATTCCCCTAGATATACATTTGTGGGGGGACACACACACCTCAGTCCTGAACTTCCCCTTTTCTTCTGCAGATTTCTCTTCCCTCAACCCCCCCCCCATTTTTGCTGTAAAAATGCTCCAGGGTCTTTACTGGGAGGGGGCAACATCTCTCCTCCAAGCCCCCTCAATATGAGAGCAGTAGTCATTTGGCAAACTGACGGGAACAATTCCTCTACCCCCATGCTGCCTTTCAAGCCGCCAATATACAATTTGATTGATTTGGACATCGGTGCTGGTTTAAAAACAAAAGAAGAAAACATCTTGAGGACTGGCACCTTAGCTTCACCATCGCCACAGCTATCACTCCCATGTTTTCCACCCCATTTCAGAGTGGAGCTGTTGTCGTAACCAGATGCATTCCCACTCCGCTCTGGATCACACACACACACACCCCCCCCGACAAATGCCTCACACACAATCTGGCTCGGCACAATTGACGGCAGATGCAGAACTGAGAATCCCCTGCTTGCCGACAAATGCGTAACGCAGTTCAATATTATGCCACAAATTTCCTGCCAGATTTTTTACTTGTCAATTCTGTACCAGGAAGGCAGAGGGCTAAGAAACGGCAGCTGACCTATATCGTTCCAGCAAGATGCTAAAAGAGCTACATGAACCCGGAATGGATTGCAGTAACAGCTTTATAACTTGTTTAGCCCCTCTGGAAACGGTTACATGCTTTGAAGGATAAAACTTGGCTCTATCAACTCTGCATCTTTCAACTCTACATAAGATTCCAAGTTTTTCAGGAGAAAGGGGAGAGGAGACAGGACTTCTTCATCTAATGGGCAGTGGAACCCATGGAACTCCCTGCTACAAGGTGAGGCCACTGGTTTAGGACAGATCTTTTTTAAAAAAGACAAATTCACAGAGATGCCTAGCAATGGCTATTATACCTGACAGCTTGGTGAGACCTTCAGGGTCGGTGGCAGTATATCTGTGATTACCAGTTGCTGGATCGGCCTTCCTGCACAGCCAGTGGGCTCCACAGAAGTATCTCTTTGCACTCAGATCTGATCCACCCCAGGTCCCGGTCACATGTGCCAGATTATGCCGGGGGGGGGAGCAAGGCTATTTGCACCGTAGTAATTTGAACCGCCACTGTGTGATCAGACACACTGACGGGTGAATCGGGTTTTTTCCATCGCCACGTGTTTCCAGTGCGCTTCAACAAGAGACCACTGACGCAGTGGGAGCGTGCCGAAGCGATCACATGGGGAAGTCTGTCTGCGGCCCATCGCAAACCCGTTTGATATAGCACTTTCCCTGGTATTTTTTAACTCTGCTTCTTCGGCAGAGTGAGACGGGTTGCCGACAGGTGCGGGACGCTTGCCAGATGTTCCAGTGTGATCGTGGCCCTAAAATCTGCCCGGCATGTGTGCCTATTCCACGGAGCAAAGAAGGACCCAAAGTGTTGGAAGGGATGTGGCCAAAAGGGCAACATGTTACACCATTGGTGGTCCTGTCCAAGGGTACAGGAATTTTGGACTATTATTATTATTTCGAAAATGGAAGAAATCTTGGAATTACAAATTCTTAAATCTCCTGAAGTGATATCGCTAAACTACAGGAATGATGACCAATTTTCTTATAATACAAGAGAACGTATCGCTTTAATGCTCATAGCAGCAAAAATTGGATTAGCACAGATGTGGAAATGAGACAAAATTCCTTCCACTAGACAATGGTTTTTAAAGTTGTAGGATGTAGTAGCAATGGACAAACTAGCCTCACAATTACTTGCGGCAGAAAATCCATCCAAGAAGGAATGCTTTATTAGGAAATGGTGGGGTTTTTTTAAAGATATTACAAAAACAGATGATAAAGTTAGTGCCTTACCTACAAAATATGTTGATTTTGTTTTCTGTTAAAGATTATTATGTTAGATTAACTTGAAGAATTATTGGTGTCTATTTCTACACTGTAATACAATATTGTAGACCTATTGCGATATGAAATTGTTTGGTAAGTTGCATTTGTTATAAAAATAGTTATAAAAAAACAAAACCCCACACGTGACTAACATCACCTTAACTCAGTCCTTACACCAGAAAGCGGCAACTTGTTTGTATTTTCAGCTCATTAGGTTTTAAAAAACAACAACAACGCGTCTCAGATCAAGGCCTGCTATGGAACAAGTGGAAACAGTTGCGAGCCATGCGCTTGGGAATGCACTAAAAAAATATGCAAAAAGCAGAGTCTGAGGAAATGCAGGGAGCTTTTCTCTCCACCTGCATTCTGTCAATCCGACACGTGCACACATTGGGTTCAGGAGCAGGGCTGCGGAGTAAAGGACGTTTCTTTCAAGCACCTACTGCTGAGTAGCGCCCCCCCCACTAGCCAGAATGTCCTAGCCTCAATCCCACCCCACTCCCAGCATCACCCATTAAAGGGTCTCTTGTTGGAGAGACTCTCCTCCAATGCTCCCTCTAAGCCGTGGAGTCCTGTGAGCAAAATTTCCACTTTGTGAGCTCCTGGCATTAAAGTTGTGAGCGAGCGATTTGGCGGCTGCATAAATTAGTTTGCTCTGGAGCCCTCCTTCCTGAGCTAAGGCAAAAAGGCGTGAGCCGGAGGCTAAAAATGCTGTGAGCTAGC
Source organism: Gekko gecko (assembly GCA_029375565.1). Classification (NCBI taxonomy): domain Eukaryota; kingdom Metazoa; phylum Chordata; class Lepidosauria; order Squamata; family Gekkonidae; genus Gekko; species Gekko gecko. The sequence continues at coordinate 10,542,075 of JAPDNY010000006.1, forward strand.
TCACACAGCTTAGAGGGAACACTGCTCTCCTCAGTCAAGAGTTCTCGGCCAGCCAGATGTTTCTTCTGCCCACAAACAGGATAGGAGGCAACAGCCTTCCCCCAGTGGCATTTTTAGCCCCACCCCCAGCATTCGATTCCTCAGAGGTAGACTGCTGCAGAACATGGAGGTTCCGTTCAGTGGCAGACCTGGAAGGTTTCTCATCCGCCAGGTCTTTGCATATCTCCCCCATTTTAAAGCCAATGGCCCGTTGTGTCTTGCGGCAGCTCCGATAGCACATGGGAGCCCCCCCCCTTTTTAAACATATAATTAGGTTTTCAAAAATAAAATAAAAGAGAGCGATACTTTTTTAAAGAAATCCATGTCAGTGTCTCGTCCATAACATCGTTTTGCTTACAAAATTCCTTTTTCTGCTTATTTATAGTGTCTGGCAACATTCTATGTTATCATGATATTTCTTCCTCTACAAACATGTATCCAGAAAAACCAACCATTTCTCCTAAAAATGTTCTTCTACTACAATAAAATATCAGATCTTACCAACCTTCACAAACTATATTTATAACTATCTTATCTTGCTTGGGGGGGGGGGGTCTCTCTCTCATGCCACCCCCCTCCGCCCAGTGGGGTTCTCTTGCTTTGGGCACAGCAGGCTCCCAGACTGGCTCCATTACACCATCCGTCCCCCGCCAATTCTTTGCAGCATTAGCAAGACTTCCCTCCCCGGCCAAAGTGTTTTGGAATCCCAACGCCACAGGGGTTGCATTACCTTTCGCCGACTTGGCCGGAGGCCAGCACAACTGCACGTGGCCACGTGGGTTCTGGCTCCTCCCTTTCCCCCCGATTAACCCTGCCGCTCCCAAAGAAAGAGCCCGACAGCCGTCTTCACCTCTCACACAATTGGCTGAAGGCCAAGCAGAGAAAACAGCGGCTGGCTAGGACGGGGGAAGGCCTCAGCCCGCAAAATCAAGTTTCCTCGGCGGCTGGCCCCAGCTGGAATACCACAGCATGGGCCAAAGCTGTGCCACGAGGGGGGGGCCCTGCCCAACTCAAGTCTGTTTCGAGAACGGTCAGGAGCCCCAGGGGACCCTCGCCCATTCAGAATCCATCCCCGAGAACCAAACGCGGCTTCAGAAGGGACCTGGCGAATGGAAGATGGGGGTAAGGCTCATCCATGCCGACCAGGATGACACAACCGAACAAAACCTCCACGTTCAGAGGCAGTTTGGCTCTGCGCAATGGATTGTGGGTGAATAGTAAGTGGAGCCCTGCTTACGGGCTTCTGAGAAACGTCTGGCTGGCCAGCTGCTGGAAACCACAGCCCGGGCTAAATGACCCGATCCCTCAAGGCTGGGTCACTGTGCAACCTGTTCATGGCTGCCGCTGAACAGAGCCTCCAGCACACGTCTGAATGCAAGATGCTGGGGGGGCAGAAAGGAAAGCTTATCGGGACATGCTTAGATGAGCTCTTTCTTCTAAGGCTAAAGAGAGGGGAAGGACTGTGGCTCAGTGGCAGAGCATCCGCTTGGCATGCAGAAGGTCCCAGGTTCAATCCCCGGCATCTCCAGTCAAAACAATCCAGCAGTAGGTGATGCAAAAGACCTCTGCCTGAGACCCTGGAGAGCGGCTGCCAGTCTGAGTAGACAAGAGTTACCTTGACAGACCAAGGGACAGAATCAGTGGACAGAATCAGAACTCCTCTGAACATATACAGAGTGCCCTCCTCCCACCACTGAGCAACCACTGCGAGCACCCACGGATCCAAGCCTTCAGGGAGAAACAAAGTGCACACAATTGAGAGCCTTACCAGTTGAGCAAGCAAGACCCATTTCCCTGGGGCATCTTAACATTTCACTCCCACACACCCTGGGGGCACGGAGAATTCAGCTGGACTGAATCCTGTGGGGACAAGGTACAGCCTTGGAATGGCCCTGTCTCCGGTTCAATACCTGCCCTTTCCGGTTCACTGGTTCTTCAGGTCACAAAAACACATGTCATCGTGTCCCCCCAGTGCTTCCTCTAAGCTGTGGAGTCTGGTGAGCAAAAATTCTACTCCGTGAGCTCCTGGCATTAAAGTTGTGGGCAAGCGATTTGGCCACTACATAAATTAGTTTGCTCTGGAGCCCTCCTTCCTGAGCTAAGGCAAAAATGTGTTGAGCCGGAGGCTAAAAAACTGTGAGCTGGCTCACAATAACCCAGCTTAGAGGGAACACTGGTCCCCGCCAGAGACCCTGGAGAGCCGCTGCCAGCCAGGAGACAATATGGAGCCAGGAGAGCCAAGCCTCGATCCAGCACAGGCCAGTTTCTTATGTTCATCACGCACTCATTTTGTGCAAACATATTTCTGAAACCAACTCATTCCATCGCCAGACTCTCGCCCCCCCCACCCCAATCTGTGGTAACTTGAATCCAGCACCCTCCATCAGCTTTGCTAAACAATTCTCTCCTCTCTCGGCCAGAAACCTGCCTGGCTTGTTCGACTTTCCCCTCTTGCATTGCAAAACTGCAGAACGCTTTTCCGGGGTCACCCCACCCCACAGGGTGCTGGGGCTGCTCTTCCAGCCGTCCTCAGCCCAAACTACACCATGCACACCTGCCACCCGACATAAATCCGAAAAGAAAGGGAGAGCCCGACTTGTTCAGCTTTGCTCCAAAGCAGCTGCGAGGAGTCAGCCAATGGGAGCGGAGATGGAATGCGGGCAGGGAGTCAAGGGCGATGCTTCCCATGTACCAGTTTCCCCTTGCGCAGGGGCCATGCTAATCTTCTCTGTATCGTCCCAATTTTAGTATATGTGCTGCCGAAGCGAGCACCCATGCACCGATTTCCCAATCCAAAAATCTAATTTCACCCAATTTCTCCCTTTCTCAAAGCTTCCATTAGCCCTACAGTGTGTGTGTGGGGGAAACAACGCTACAAGGTACCACCTCATTTCTCTGCTAGCAAACTTCCAAGCAGCGCCTGGCTGCATTAAAAGAGCACTAGGCTAGACTTCATCCAGCCCTGGGGCTCACTGGGAGGAGGGGGGGTCACGCATGTCATGGATTATGCGTGCCAGGGGACACTGGGGATTGGGACCCATTACCTCCCAACCCAGTATTCCCCCAAGTCATCCACCACGGCCCCCACACCTCAGAACATGAGCCCCCAACAGACCCAGCCACCGAATAATAGCAGTGGGACATAGTCCAGGGTAAATCTGAGCCCTTGCTGCTGCCCGCGAGATCAGCATTATTTATTGCATTATTTTATTCTGCCTGTCCTCCTGGGAGATCAGGGTCACCAGTGGGCCTTCTAATTTTATTCCTGTGAGGTAGTCTCTGCCAAGCAAGAAAACACGCGTCTATGTTTGTGTAACTGGCCCAAGGCAGGCTTCATGGTAGGATGGGGGTGAAAACGACATCTATCCCCAGCTATATGGTGATCAGGTGCAGACCATCTCTGAACCAGGAAGTTCCATTAACTGTCAAGTCTAACGGCTGTTGGCGGGTCTCTCCTCTGTCCATCACCTTAATCCCTTCTTGGCAATCTCGTGACAATCAGGCTCCATCCATTAACATTCCCCGGCTATCTGGTGTCCAAAGATAGACTGCCTTAAAACATGTAGGCTCCATCTAGCCCTCCCGGGTAACGTACCTCTAGCAACAGATGCTAAGCCCATCACGCAGCCATGAATTCCACCAGTTAATCTCAGGCCACGTGAAGTCGGATTGGGTTTCCTGAGCTGACGGGGAACTAAATTAGGACCATGCGCCCCTGCGAATCTGTCGCTGGGATGGAAAATACTTCCTTCAGCCCCGGAAAAGCGTCCAACGCGATTCCAAAACTCTGGCTCCCGCAGATAGGAAATAGTTTTGCAGCCGTTCTTGGGGTGGGGAGGACCAGGGGGGCAAAAAGACAACACACTCACTGGAAGCCTCCGAAGTCTGGGCCCGGGCATCTCGGCTGTGATTGGCCGCTCGGTCGGCACTCCGCACAACACTGCTCTTCCAGCGGAGCGTCTGGGTTTCGTTTTCTTTGATGTGCACCGGCAATAACATGTTGACCTGCAGAACCCGACACACACACAAGAAGAAAATGTTATGCAGCATTCCAAGAGGGGGGGAGGGACAAAACGCACACCTCGGCGCTCTGACCTGGATAGCCCAGGCGAGCCCGATCTCGCAAGTTAAAGCAGCGGCGACCCTGGCAAGTACTTAGATCCGGGGTGTCGAACTCATTGGTCACGAGGGCCGGATCTGACATAAATGAGCCCTTGTTGGGCGGGGCCACGTGTGTCATAAAAGGTAACGCCAGGTAGCAGAGGGATAAACTTCATAAAGGACACAAACACAAAGGGCTTTTTTAAACTTGAAATAAAAACATGCTTAAAACATCAGCACAACAGTGCCTGATAACTGACGCCTCTTGCTCTGAATTATTGCATCAAAATGTCTGCGCTGTTGCAGTCTTGATGTTCAGGTGTGGATCTGTAAGCTGCAAACCTACGATGGCCCAGCAGCAGCAGAACTGGAAGAAGAAGCAGAAGACAGCCAGTTCCACGGCGGGCCTGATGGAAGCCCTCCAGGGCCACATGTTCGACACCCCTGGCTTAGATGGGAAACCTCCAGAGAATACTCGGGAGGCAGAGGCAGGAGGTCAAACCACTTCTCTGAACGTCCTCCAGGCCCCAGTAGGAGTTGCCAGAGGTCACCATGACTTCCAAGCACGGGCACACACGCACCCAAAAATGCAAAAATACCAAAAAAAAGCCACACACTTTGGCCTGCTCCTAATAATAATAAATCTCCTAAGCCTAACAAATATATTGAGCAATGGTCATAAAACAGCACTATTCTTATTGCTTCATAATATATTCTTTGTTCACGCGGTTCGCGGTCATACTAACAGCACACGAGCACACTTTAATCCTCACCAGAACTCTGCAAGGTAGACCCGGCAGTTGTGACCCCTGGATGGGGACTTAAGAGGGCCGCCAGAGGCCAGCCAAAGCCCTCCTGGCAAGTTTATGGCACAGTCAAGATTTCCTGGTGCAGACCTTTTAGCCACTCTACAACGAATAACCAAATATGGTGCGTGTCAAGGGTTCAAAGCACAACGTGTGCGTTGTCTGAGCAACTTGGACAACACCCTTGTAAGGTAGACTGATATGAAACATTGGCAGCGGGGGGGGTGTGAAGCTGACCAAGAGGCCTGCAACAAAGCCCTTCATGACCCTCGTATCTGCAAGACGGCCTCTCCAATGACATCCTGCTGCAACATTTGCTCATCTGGGCAGGGCCCTCTGCAGGTGCCATCCTCCAAACGGGCAAGATCAACAGCTGCCCGTATCGGTGCCTTCGCTGCCCAGTGGGGCTGCCTGAGGAGGCCAGGACGGCTCCCGCGCTCCTGCCCTTTTGCAACAGTGGGTAAAATGGAATTGTTCGGGAGGTCGTTTATGTAAAGGAAACGGGGCTGCACGAACCACAGAAAGGCCCAGGAAAACGCACTGCATTTCTAGCACCACGTTTGGCGCCGTCACGTTTCATGCCTGCACTTGATTCAGACGGCAGCTCTGTTTCAACTTCCTACAACTCCTAGTCCTATTACATTGCATATTTCGATGGATTGCCCTTGTGGTGGCATGGTCTGGCATTGCACAGGTCGCAGTGAGGAAGGCAGGCTATGGATAACATAAATAAATCCCAGCAATGGAGCCCACTGTTACCACCAGTGTTCCCTCTAAGCTGAGTTAGAGTGAGCTAGCTCACCTTTTCTTTAGCCTCTGGCTCACACATTTTTGTCTCAGCTCAGCTAATTTAGGCAGCAGCTGAATTGCTCGCTCACAACTTTAATTCCAGTAGCTCACAAAGTAAAAGTTTTGCTCACAAGACTCTACAGCTTAGAGGGAGCATTGGTTACCACCCGCCACAGCAAGAAGGGAAAACATGACGACAACTCTGCAAGGCAGGCCAGTGTCGCGGCCCACCCATATTCCCAAGGCCAAGGCCACACAGCATGTTCCCGCAGCAGTGCCAGATTCAAACAAAGAGCTTCCCGACACACACAGTCCCGCCTCTCAGCCACCGCAACACTCCCAGGGGCTCTCCCTGGACTCAGCGCTGCCGGTCAGCCAAAACACATCCAGAACACTTACATAACAGACCTGTATTTACAACCCTGGCGGAGCAGGAATCTTGCCGGGCAGGTCTCCGAAGAACACAAACATGCCACGTGCCCGGAGGCATGGCACATGAATCGTCTTCTCCCCCCCACCGTTCTCCCTCTCTTGCATCAAAGGCAGTTTTGTGGAGTAAAAAGAATTGGGGGACAGCACCTGAGCCCTGACTCCTGGCATCCCCTCCCCGGTCAAGTCTGTCAGCTCCGTTCACCAAGAGAGGGAAAACAGAGCCTCCATTCTCCAGAGCAGTCTACCTCCACTGTCGAGGGGGACAGTCTGCTTGGGGTATCTCACTGGCTGTGGGATGTCAGAAACCCATGCTCCCTCTAAGCTGTGGAGTCCCGTGAGCAAAGAGTCTACTTTGTGAGCTACAGGCCATTGAAGTTGTGAGCGAGCGATTTGGCTGCTGCATATATTCGTTTCCTCCGGAGCCATCCTCCCTGAGATAAGACAAAACTGTGAGCCAGAGGCTAAAAAACTGTGAGCTAGCTCACACTGACTCAGCTTAGAGGGAACACCAGTTAGAACTAGACCGGCCTTCGGTCTGATCAAGAACACAGAAATCAAGCATCTAAGGAACTCATTTGACTAATCTACCAGCAGTCCTTACCTGTGATTTAAATTTTTAGTGGATTTTATTGTTTGGATTCTATCTACATCATAAGTCAGCTTGAGCTCTGTATCGAAGAAAGGCAGCTAAGGTTTTCAAAAAATAAATGGCAGCTGTTAGCCACGGCAGCCAAGGAAGCCTCCATGTACCACACCAGTCTACCTGGGGACAACACGAGAGGAAGCCCATCCCTTTAGGGAACTGGGCAAGCGTAGCGGCTGAGAGGAGGAGCCATGACGGATGAGGCCCTGGGGGTAAGTCTGTCCCCCTGCTACAAACTCATTCGGGGGAGTCTGACACACTAAGGGTGCGGTCAGATGGAGTGCTGAGAGCGGTTTAAATTGCTCCATTTCTGACCGGATTATATTTGATCTGTACAGTCGCGATCACACTTATCTCCCTTATCCCGCTTTATCACACAGTTGCTGCACTCCCCGCTGTCTACACTACCAACGCGCGGGAATATGCATCAGCAGGGGGGGTTTCTTCTCAGTTTGCACATGCACATAGGCACCCCTCCGTAGAAGGGGGGGAATTATCATGGCGCATGCGCAGAACCACCAGGCCGAATCAATCCAACCCTTCCAACAAAAGACTTCCCTTTAAATGTTTGACCCAAAAATGGCCTCTGTGAGATCCCGAACTCATCTAAATGCTAAAACAAGTGACCGTTTAAATGTCGGCTTTCTAAACGCGGTGGCAGAGCTCCGCCTACGCGCACACCGTCAACGCTTTAAAAAAATAGCGGGCGAAAAGCGGAAGCCTCGGGCAGCTTTCGAGCGGGGAGGGGGTTTAAACCGGAAGTGGCTCAACACTGCAGGAGCGATCAGACATCAGAAAAGTGAGGCTAGAACCAGAGAATCAGGAAAACACCACTTGGGGAACTGGTAACAAAATACTCAATTTTAAAGCGGGTTTGAGCCGGAAAGCGACGGCTGGGGACGGTGCGCAGATGTTGGGTGTATGAACGTGCACATAAAATCTGCTACTGAAGTGTGCCGAAAGCGGACTAAACGGCCTGTCTGACCGCACCCAGACACCCCCTCCCAATCCATACCCGGCAGGCCCTCACCTTGCTCTGAAGGCTTTTGATCTGAAGGTTCTGTTTATCGATCCGGTATTGCTGCTGTTTAAGTTTCTGGAAGAGCTCTTCCATCCGCAAGTTCTGGCGACTCACAAAATCCTGGAAACATACAAAGCACACAGACACACGCCGGCATATTAAAGCCAGAAGAATGGCCGGGGGGGATGCAGAAGAGCACAGAGAAAATTTCAAATCCTTTCCCCCTGGGACGCAAGGCGAATTGCACAGAGCGCGTGCGATCGACAGAACGGAACATTCAATAAGCAGCAAGCCGAGATTAGGATTGTGGAAATCAGCATTAACTCGACACATAAAAGAATGCAAAAATTACACTGTTAACATCCTACTCACTTAGCCCTGATGTGGATAGCCCAACTAACCTGATCTCTCGTCAGAGCTTAGAAGCTAAGCAGGGTCGACCCTGGTTTATACTTGGACGGGAGACCACCCCTAAGGGAGTTCAAGGTCGCTACGCACAGGCAGGCAATGGCAAATTTCCTCTGTTAGTTTCTTGCCTTGAAAACCCATTAGAGGAGGGTCACCGTAAGGCAGCTGCGAATCGATGGCACATTCTACTGCCACGATCCTACTTACAGCGAGTTATATGCAGCAATACAGACCACGGCTGCTATGCATTTGTCCGCGGAACTCTGTAAACCGTTTTGTACAGCAGAACAGAGTCCAGCGGGGCACCTTTAAGACCAACAAAGGTTTATTCAAGGTACGAGCTTTTCTGGGCTTTTCAGTGGAATGGGAGGTAAGGGTCAAACTTATAGACGGGCTGTACAGCAAATTAGCATGCAACACGATGAAGATTTTTAAGGTACGATCCATTTTGTACAGTGTGCAGCCTTACTTGCCTATGTAGAAACCCCCTCTTCAATAATTCAGTTCTGCATCATTTGCGGAAACCCGGGAGAGTGTGTGTGGGTTTCGAAAATTTGTACTTTGGACAGTTTGTAAGAACAGGGTCATGTAGTTACTACAACGCTGTGCTCACTAGCGCGCACAAAGAAGGGTTGGATCTACAGATCTAACCATCAACCCTGACAAGCATTAACCGATGTTACATAATATACAAACTGGATTAAGCAGTTTTCAAAAGTGAGTGAATTTTGGAGGACTCAGTCCGGGTACTCCTGATTTACAGCCAGCCAGTCCGAGGCACTTTGCTCAGTTGCACAGGGGCAGTGTTCCCTCTAAGCTGAGTTAGCGTGAGCTAGCTCCCAGTTTTTTAACCTCCGGCTCACCCAGTTTTGTCTTGGCTCAGGAAGGGAGGGCTCCAGAGCAAACTAATTGATGCAGCAGCCAAATCGCTGGCTCACAACTTTAACGCCAAGAACTCACAAAGCAGAATTTTTGCTCACAAGACGCCACAGCTGAGAGGGAGCCCTGCTCCTCGGTACCTCTGCGGGCAGATTTTCTTTTAAGGCAGCCCACCCGCGTCTGGGCCAGCACAGCGCCCCGAAGGTTCCAGCCCTCTGAGGAGCTGGGAGCGCACCTCTCATTCACCTGAGAGCAGGCAGCCGCTTATTGCCTGGGCTCTCTCACAACGACAAGGCGGCGAGGGAGGTCACCGTCCTCGGAAGGAGCGCAGCGGCCCGGCTTGCGGAGGTGTCTGGAAACCAGCAACGCCCCGCAAAAATCCCGCCTGGGAATCGGAAGTGGGTTTCCCTTTCGGTTTCACTTGCGGGAACCCACGCTGGGGGTTGGTCTGCGAGCCCTGAGAGGGGGAAAGGCCATTTGCACCGCCGGGACCGGAGAAAAGGCAAAGTCTCGCCATCCGCCGCAGCAGCTCGGAGTTGAGGGAGGGAGCCCCGCAAAGGGGAGGGTCGCAGAGGTCCCGCGCGGGGCTAACCCGCCACTAACCCCCCCCCCCCGGGGACAAAACAAAAATCCCCCCGCAGCCCTCCCGGCAAACCATCAGGCAGCCCCAGGCGGTCAGCCGCGTCGGTCTGCGGCAGCGGAACAGATGTCGAGTCCAACAAAGGCTCCTTCGCGGTGTGCGCTTTCGTGCGCCGGGCACGCTTCCCCAAAGGCAGGCAGCTCTCCCTGTCCCATCCCTCCGGAGTCCACCACGGCCGCCCACTCGCCCTCCCCCGGCCCACACCGATTTGCTGGAGGGCAAAGACTTCCCGTCTGCTTTCCAAAGCCCGCTCCCCGCAGACATCAACCACCTGCCGCCTGTCCCTCACCTGCAGGGCGCCCAGCTCGCCGGCCCCTCCGCCCCGCCGGGGGCTGCCGCTGCCGTTCTCGGGCTCGCCCTGGCGCAGCGCCTGGCGCAGCCTGCCGTCGAGGCGCTCCAGCCGCTCGTGGACGGCCGCCTTGTGCGCCGTCAGCTCGGCCAGCAGCGCCCGCAGCTGGGCCGCCAGGTCGGCGACGCGGCCGTCGAGGAGGCGCTGGGCGTCGGCGCGGCGCTCCAGGCGGGCCAGCGAGGCGTTGTGAGCGCTCAGGCGGCTGCCCAGCGCCCGCAGCTGCCCGCCGGTCCGCTCGACGTGCTCCTTCAGGCCGTGGCCCAGCTGCAGCAGCCCGTGGGCCAGCACGTTCACCTCGTCCCACGAGGCCACCTTGGCGGCGGCGGAGGAGAAGGAGGCGGAGGAGGGCGAGTCGGGCGGGGGAGCCGCCGCCGCCACCGCCGCCAGCCACGCCGCGCCCAGCGCAAACACCCACCGCTGCATGGCCGCGCAAGACGACGGGGAGTCACACAACGGAGCGCAACCCGCCTTGGCCGAGAGCGCACGGCTTGGAGAGGCCCATCGCCGGCGCGCCCCTTTTATAGACGCCGCCCTGCCGGCGCGCACATGGCCCCGGCCGCTCGATGCCGCCGCCTCCGCCTCCGCCGGGGCCTCGCCCGCCCGCCCTCCTTCCCTCCGTCCTTCCTCCCTCCCTTCCTCCCTTTCTTTCTTTGCCAGGGCAGAGGAGGAGCCGAGGGTGGGGCCTGCTGCTGCCCGCGGCCTGGGAGTGTTGCTGTTGTTCCTGTCGTGAACTTGTCATCTCGGGAAAGTTAATGATCCGGAGACTCCCGGCAGGCAGCCGCCGCCTCTCGCCCCGCTTGGCCGCTGAGCTCCTGGCTGATGCCCCCCGGCCTTCCCCGGACGCGCCGCGCACCCTCTCGTCTCTCCGTCTGAGCCGCATCGATGTTATGATTATTTACGGCCTCGGCAATCATGGTGGAAATGCGCCATCGCCATACACGAGGCTCCGGGATGAAAATAACATAGATTAAGGCTCAAAGGGTAAGACGCTGAACTGCAGACCGGAAGGTTGGTAGTTCAGCAGTTCGAGACCTGAGAGTGCTGGCATAACGGAGTGAGCTCCCATCTCTACTTCCAGCTCCTGCCAACCTAGCACTTTGAAAGCCAGAAATTGCAAGTAGATAAATAGGTACCACTTCGGTGAGAAGGTAACAGTGTTCCCTGCGCCTCAGCATCTAGTCATGCCAGCCACATGATCATGGAAATGTCTTCGGACAGTGCTGGCTCTTCGGCTTGGAAACAGAGATGAGCACCTCAACCCTAGAGTCGGATTTGACTGGCTCTCAAGCAAGGGAAACTTTACGTTTACTTTAGTTTTCCTAACCGGTCTCTTTAGATCTCAGAAGCTAAGCAGGGCCGGCCCCCTGGCTAGTATTTTAATGAGAGATCTCCATGGAGTAGCAGGGGCGTCAGGCAGAGAGTGGCATCGGCAAACCACCATCTCTTGCCTTGAAATGAAAGCCCCATAAGTTTGTCCTAAGTCAGCTGTGACTTAATGGCAAAAAAGAAATGTCTTTTTTTGGGGCGGGGGGGAACGGCCTGGCCCTTTGGTACTGCACACCTGCCTGTACCAGCTTACCTTCATGGTATAGTCTGGCTGCATGGTATAACCTGATCTCATCAGATCTCGGGGTCCGTACTTGGATGGGACCACCACACAGGCAGACTCCGTAAGGGAAGGCAATGGCGTAACATCTCCGCTTCTCACTTGCCTTGAAAGGCCCTCGGTGGGGTCCCCGTAAGTTGGTTCCAAACCAGTGTTCCCTCTAAGCTGAGTCGGTGTGAGATAGCTCACCGTTTTTTAGCCTCCGGCTCACACAGTTTTGTCTTGGCTCAGGAAGGAGGGCTCCAGAGGCAAACTAATTGAGGCAGCAGCCAAATCACAACTTTAATGCCAGGAGCTCGCAAAGTAGAATTTTTGCTCACAAGACTCCACAGCTTAGATGAAGCATTGGTTGCGACTTGGGGACAGTTACGTATATATAAGCACATGGGTACCATGAAGCTGTGTTATCGATGCAACATGGCAAATGGGGTTCAATGTGGCCAGGTGCAAAGTGATGCACAATGGAGCCAAAAATCCTAAATATAAATACACATTGATGGGGTCTGAACTGGCAGAGACTGACCAAGAGAGAGATCTTGGAGTCGTAGTAGATAATTCAATGAAAATGTGTAGACAGTGCGTAACTGCAATAAAGAAGGCCAATGCTATGCTGGGGATTATTAGGAAGGGAATTGAAAACAAATCAGCTAGTATCATAATGCCCCTGTATAAATCATTGGTGTAACCTTATTTGGAATACTGTGTACAGTTCTGGTTGCCACACCTCAAAAAGGATATTATAGCATTGGAAAAAGTGCATAGAAGGGCAAGTAGAATGATAAAAGGGTTGGAACACTTTCCCTGTGAAGAAAGGTTAAAACGCTTGGGGCTCTTTAGCTTGGAGAAACGACGGCTGAGAGGTGACATGATCAAGGTTTATAAGATTATGCATGGGATAGAGCAGGTTGAGAAAGAAGTCCTTTTCTCCCTTTCTCACAATACAAGAACTCTTGGGCACTCCATGAAATTGCTGAACAGTCGGGTTAGAACAGATAAAAGGAAGTCCTTCTTCACCCAAAGAGTGATTAACATATGGAATTCACTGCCACTGGAGGTGGTGGCAGCTACAAGCATGGACAGTTTCAAGAGGAAATTAGATAAACATATGGAGCAGAAGTCCACCAGTGGCTATTAGCCACAGGGTATAGATGGGAACTCTCAGTCTGGGGCAGGTGATGCACTCTATTCTTGGTGCTGGGGGGGCAGCAGTGGGAGGGCTTCTAGTGTCCTGGCCCCACTGCTGGACCTCCTAATGGCACCTGGTATTTTTGGCCACTGTGTGACAGAGTGTTGGACTAGATGGGCCATTGGCCTGATTCAGCATTGGCTTCTCTGATGTTCTGATGTTCTTAACATGGAATTAAACGAACTCTGGAGGACGATGGAGGACAGGAGGGCCTGGCGTGATGTGGTCCATGGGATCGTGAAGAGCTGGATTCAACCGCGACTGAACAACAACCCCTTGAAGCTAGCCCAACCCCATCAGAACTCGGAAGCTAAGCAGGAAGTCCAGGGTTGCTCCGCAGAGGCAGGCAAACCACCTCAGTCTGTTTCTAGCCTTGAGAATCCTCTGGGGTCATCATTGATGGGCTGTAGCTTGAGGCCGCTTTGCACCACCAGAACCCTGAAGCTGGTGGCGCTAGGCCTGTCAGGATGTGACAGATCTCAGCAGCGATGGGAGCTTCCAGATGCTGTTGGAAGAAGCAGGGTGGTGTAGTGGTTAAGGTGCTGGACTGAGCACTGGGCGTCCTGGGTTCAGAGGGGATTAGGGGAGCAGATGCATGGGAGACAGGTGCGTCAAAGGCCGGCTGCCCAAGGGAACTTCCATAATCAGAGGCAGTCGACCTCTGAAACCCAGCGCTAAGAGGCAACACTGGGAGAAGGTCTTGGTGTCTGTGCCCTGTTGTTGGTCCTCCAGGTCAGCCGGTGAGGCGTTGTGTGAAACAGGGTGTTGGTCTAGACAGAGCACTGGTCTGATCCAGCAGAGCTCTCCTGTTCCCAGCCCCACTCTGTCATGAAGCTGGCTGGGTGACCCCGGGCCAGTCACTCTCTGTCGGCCTAGCCCACCTCACAGGGGTGCTGTGAGCAGTGCTCCCTCTAAGCTGAGTTAGCGTGAGCTAGCTCACAGTCGTTTAGCCTCTGGCTCACACATGTTTGTCTTAGCTCAGGAAGGACGGCTCCGGAGCAAACTATCTTATGCAGTAGCCAGCTCACAACTTTAATGCCAGTCGCTCACCAAGTAGAATTTTTGCCCACAAGACTCCACCGCTTAGAGGGAGCACGGGTTGTGAGGTTAAACTTCTGAAGGGAGACCCATTTGTGGTCCCCTGTGCTTCCCAGAGGAAGGGTGAAATAATTAAACTAGAGAGGTAAACTGATTAAGAAATTAGTTATTTGGTTAAGACGCTGAACTGCCAGCTGTGGAAGGTCGGTAGTTCAGCAGTTCGAGACCCGAGAGTGCCGCATGACGGAGTGAGCTCCTGTCTCTGGTTCCAGCTCCTGCCAGCCTAGCAGTTCGAAAGCAAGAAATTGCAAGTGGATAAATAGGTACCACTTTGGTGGGAAGGCAACAGCATTCCGTGCGCCTTGGCGTTTAGTCATGCCGGCCACATGACCATGGAAATGTCTTCGGACAGTGCCGGCTCTTCAGCTTGGAAACGGAGATGAGCACCGCAACCCTAGAGTCGGATTCGGCTGGCTTTCGAGCAAGGGAACCTTTACCTTTACCTTTCCTCCCCAATGGAGAGCCTCCATGAGCTTCTGTAGTCTACCTTTTAAAGCTGGCTACATTTTCTGGCAGAGAGTTCCATAAGCCATCACAGATTGTGTAATCTATTCCATTGGTTTGAGGGGGGTTGTATTTTTCACATGTGCGCGTGCATGCACCTGGAAATCACGGCGACCTGTGGTGGCTGACCCCTACTGCGGGGGTCTGGAGGATATTCAGAGAGGTGGCTGAATAAAGCCTGCCTCTGTCCTCCCGACTGCTGGTATTCCAAGGAGATTTCCCATCCAAGTACTTGATAGAGTCCACCCTGGTTGGCTTCCGAGACCTGACGAGATTCTACTCAAGTCGGGGCTAATCTGTTCATTGATTGACTTCATCTATACCCCACGTTTCTCCCCAGAGCCGGTGAGATCATTCTCGTCTCCTCCATTTTTATCCTCACAATAGCACTGTGAGATAGATGAGGCTGAGAGTGTGGGACTGGCCTAAGGTCACCCAGCCAGCTTCCGTGACAGAGTGAAGATCTGAACCTGCATCCCCTAGTCTGGCAATCTAAGCACCACACCGCACTGGTCGTTTAAAGGCCAGCCGACAGCCTCACAGATTCCTGAAAGGGCAGACATTCAGGGGAGACGAGAGTAGGGCTGGCCCCAGCTTATTTTGCACTCTAGGCGAGGATCCCTTCTGGTGCCCCCTCCGTGCGCCACCCCCTCCCCCATGCACTGCCTCCCGTGCGCTGTCTCCCTCCCCCAATGCCAGTAGCCCAGAAAGTAGTATTTTAGCTCACAGGACTCCACAGCTTAGAGGAGAAGCCCCCGCGCGGCCGCAGGAGGGCACCGCTCCTGTAGACGGGCTGGCCGGCTAGTCCCCCGCACATGGGATGCAGGCCCGGGAGGCCCCAATCCCAATGCCTCCTCCACGGGGGGGGGGCACTCGGCCCAGCCAGTCCCTGGCTCTCTGCCCAGCCCCCTGCAATCCCTGGAGGGAGGACGGGCTGCCAAGAGGGAGGAGGAGGAGCGCCCCGGGCCATGGGCCTGGCCACTGCCGCTCCTCTGTCCTCACACGCCTGAGGAGGGAGAGGGAGTTGCTGGGCCAGGTCAGGGCTTTTGGCGGTGGGGGGGTGGTGAGTGCAATTTGATGCCCTAAGGGCCGGCCTGCCCTTGGCGAACGCCTCGTTCCCCTAGTGAGTGAGCCGGCCCTGGATGAGAGGAGCAAAGGTGGTGGGGAAGAGGCCAGGTTCCCACTCCAGGGGCGTGTGGGCCGAAGAAGGAAAGCTTAGAAGGAAGTTGAGAAAAGAGGCCGTCCCTCAGGTGTTGTGGGGGAGGATTATCGATCCACGGTGCGGCCTCCTTGGGAATACCATGTGCAGTTCTGGTCACCCTGTCTCCAAAAGGACACTGCGGAGCTGGGAAAAGTACCGAGGCGGGGCAGCCTCCTCTGTGCTTTAATGCACTCTGAATTGTCATGTGCGGGAATGACTAGGGGGCGGGAGCACCTTCCCTGTGACTCCGGGCCTCTTCCGTGTTGAAAAGAGACAACGAAGGGGGGGGACCTGTTAAGAGTTTTATGAAATTGTGCAAGGGGCGGAGAGAGTGGTCAAAGCGAACGTTTTCTCTCTCTCTCTCCCAAAAGACTAGAGGGCAGCAGATTCGGGACGGACAAAAGGAAATACTTCTTTACACAGAGAGTGATTAAAGTGTGGAATTCACCGCTGGAGGATGTCGTGATGGCCGGAGGCACAGCCAGCTTTAAAACGAGATTAGACAGATTCTTGGAGATCAGGTCTATCAGTGGCCGTGGTGACTAAAGCGAACGCCCATGTTCAGAGGCAGTCAACCTCTGAATCCCAGTGCCAGGAGGCAACCTCGGGAAGGCATTGGCCCCTGTATGCCCTGCTGTTGGCCCTCCAGAGGAACTGCTTGGCCACTGTGTGTGAGGCAGGACGCTGGACTAGATGGGAACATTGGTCTGATCCAGCAGGGCTCTTCTTATGTTCTTCTCAGGGGAAGGCCTCGGCCTCTCTGCCCTGTTGCTGGCCCTCCAGAGGAACTTCTTGGCCTTTGTGTGTGAGATAGGACGCTGGACTAGAGGGACCCTCACTGGTCTGATCCAGCAGGGCTCTTCTGATGTTCTTATGAAGGCCTCGGCCTCCGTGGCCCTGTTGCTGGCCCTCCAGAGGAACTTCTTGGCCTCTGTGTGTGAGACAGGACGCTGGACTAGAGGGACCCTCACTGGTCTGATCCAGCAGGGCTCTTCTGATGTTCTTATGAAGGCCTCGGCCTCCGTGGCCCTGTTGCTGGCCCTCCAGAGGAACTTCTTGGCCACTGTGTGTGAGACGGGACGCTGGACTAGAGGGACCCTCAATGGTCTGATCCAGCAGGGCTCTTCTGATGTTCTTATGAAGGCCTCGGCCTCTCTGCCCTGTAGCTGGCCCTCCAGAGGAACTTCTTGGCCACTGTGTGTGAGACGGGATGCTGGACTAGATGGACCCTCCCTGGTCTGATCCAGCAGGGCTCTTCTGATGTTCTTATGAAGGCCTTGGCCTCTCTGCCCTGTAGCTGGCCCTCCAGAGGAACTTCTTGGCCACTGTGTGTGAGACGGGATGCTGGACTAGATGGACCCTCCCTGGTCTGATCCAGCAGGGCTCTTCTGATGTTCTTATGAAGGCCTCGGCCTCTCTGCCCTGTAGCTGGCCCTCCAGAGGAACTTCTTGGCCACTGTGTGTGAGACGGGATGCTGGACTAGAGGGACCCTCACTGGTCTGATCCAGCAGGGCTCTTCTGATGTTCTTATGAAGGCCTCGGCCTCTCTGCCCTGTAGCTGGCCCTCCAGAGGAACTTCTTGGCCACTGTGTGTGAGACGGGATGCTGGACTAGATGGACCCTCACTGGTCTGATCCAGCAGGGCTCTTCTGATGTTCTTATGAAGGCCTTGGCCTCTCTGCCCTGTAGCTGGCCCTCCAGAGGAACTTCTTGGCCACTGTGTGTGAGACGGGACGCTGGACTAGAGGGACCCTCACTGGTCTGATCCAGCAGGGCTCTTCTGATGTTCTGATGAGGAGGGGCTTCCAGACATAAGGGGCAGTAAGTGGCCAAGAACCATTCTGTGAGGGCGCTTGAACACTCTGGAGCCCTGGAACGCAGTTCTGGGGTGAGGCACAGCCATGGGGGCGAGAAGGCAGGGAATCATAAGGGCACCATAGGTCAGTGGGGCAGTCTTGTTCGGAACTGTTGAACGCTGTCGCATCACAGATTTCAAGACTGGGAAAACCCACTGGCCATGCCATGCCAGAGAACCTTCCTATCATCTCCTCCTCCCGTCCTCCCCAGGCGGCCTCCACGAAGACTTGGGACTGCCATGGAGTTTTCCCAACCTCCCAAGACACGTCTGTAGCACCCCAGGCTGCAGAATCTGTGCGTTAGGTAGCCATTCCCTTTCGAGCAATCTTCTTCGCAGGCCTCTTGTTCCTTTTTCTGCTTCAAGTTCTTCATCCGCAGCCACCTCCTACTGAGTCAGGCCATTGACTCCACTTAGAATGGTATCGTCTGCTCTGACTGGCAGCAGCACACCCAGGAATCTCTGTAGATTTGGACACAGAGAGGTCAGGCCCAGTTCTGCTCTTTGAACAGGAAATTGGCCCCAAGACCTTTGGCCTGAAAAGCAACTGCGCTAACCACTGAACTCTGAACTTCATCTCTGTCTTCCACTGAGCCACTGTCAAGTCCTGGATGCAATCATGCCCACAACACTCTTGTAGCAGCAAGATTTGTTTATTGAGAGGTAGAGAGATTCCAAGCATAGACGGATTTTTGGTCTGTCTAGAAACCAATCCAAAGACATGGTGACCATATAAACTTAATTTGTTATTCCTGCTTAGTTTGTGCATCTGTTAAAGCATCATCATTATGCTGTCTGCAAATTTGCTGTTCACCCTCTACATTTAGCAGTGAACCGTTCCCTTCCATTTCGATGTATGTAAGGAAGTGTGTGTACACCCGACAGCTGGTACCTTGAATAAAACTTTGTGGGTCTTAAAGGTGCCCCCGGAGTCAAACTTTGTTCCATCTGAATCTTGTAACAGGAAACGCGGGGGACTGAACCTAAGACTTTCTGCCCTGAGCCATGCCTCATTAGGTGTACTGGCAGCACCGTAACAAAATCGTTGCTCCTCTTTGTTCTTCGGTATAATTAATTGTTCTTTTCCTTGAGACCTTTGTGTTAAAAGCCAGTCTGTAAAATAGCTCAATCCAGCCATCAGTCAACTGTAAAATTAAACAGAAGGATACGATGTTAGCCATGGGAAAGGGAAGGGAAGAGATAAGCCGGGGCACAAAACAGGCACCCTCAACGATTAATGGAAGAGAAACCATGGGTGAGTTTCTCACACACACACGCACACACACTCCACCTCCTCCAGCACATGGCCCTGGAAGAATAGGGTGCTTTTGAGCAGTGGCTGTGTGCAGTTCCATTCCTTCCTTCCTTCCCATGTTTGGCCTGGGGGGGTGGGAAGGGGGGAATCAGTCAGTAAAAGTTTGGCACCAGACGAATGTGGATGAATTCCTCCAGTCCAGCAACACCAGCTGGGGCTCCCATCACAAAGGAGGAGGGAGAACTTTCACCGTGGCTGGACTGCGGGACACCAAGAGAGCTGGTGGGAAGGAGGGGGCCGTATCATGGTATGACAGATGTCCAGTCGACCCCCCACACACACACACGCATACACCCCATATCAAGATGGACAGAAATTCCAGGGCCATATAAAGTCAAAATAACTCAGAGTGAAGAACGGTAGCCAGAGATAAGTGCAAAGTCCTACACTTAGGTACAAAAAAATCATAGGCACAGATATAGAATGGGAGGGACTTGGCTTGACAGCAGCATATGTGAAAGGGATCTAGGTGTTCTGGTTGATCACAAGCTCAACATGAGCCTGCAGGGCGATGTGGCTGTGAAGAAAGCTAATGCAGTCTTAGGATGCATTAACAGAAGCATTGTGTCCAGATCACGGGAGGTGGTCGTTCCGCTCTATGCTGCAATGGTCAGGCCTCACCTGGAGTCCTGTGTCCAGTTTTGGGCACCACACTTTAGGAAGGATGTTGATAAGCTCGAGCGTGTCGAGAAGAGGGCAACCAGGATGGTGAGAGGGCTGGAATCCAAGTCTCATGAGGAAAGGCCGAAAGAGTTGGGTATGTTTAGCCTGGGAAAGAGAAGGCTTAGAGAGGACACGATGGCAATCTTCAAGTATTTGAAGGGCTGTCATGTAGAAGATGGAGCAGATCTATTCTCTCTTGCTCCGAATTGCAAGACTAGATCTAATGGGTAGAAATTACAAGGGAGTCGTTACTGGCTAAATATCAGGAGAAACCTCCCAACTGTAAGAATGATTGAGCAGTAGAACAGTCTGCCTCGGGAGGTGGTGGATGCTCCTTTGCTGGACATTTTCAAGAGGAGACTGGACGACCATCTTTCGGGTATGTTGTAGGTATGTAGGGCTACCTTTTGGCTATGCTCCTGCATAGTGCAGGGGGTTGGACTAGATGACCTGCATGGTCCCTTCCAACTCTAACATTCTATGATTCTATGACTCCATTTGAGTCAAGATTTACAGGAACTGCAGCTTGAAACCTGTGCACACGTTTAGTGGACACAGTATTCAAGCGTTCAGCCAGGAGGGACCTCAAGAAAAAAGTGAGCAATTTCAAGTTAAGCTTGGGCATGCTGGCCCTTTGCTACTCTGGACCTGCAATTGCTGTCAGGCTTCAATTCTTGCAGTAGGTGAAATAAGAGAGATAAAGAACAGCATATCTCTGAGCATATGCAGGATACAATCAGAATCATAAGCCCATGTTGGATCAGGCCAGTGGCCCATCCAGTCCAACACTCTGTGTCACACGGTGGCCAAAAATACCAGGTGCCATCAGGAGGTCCAGCAGTGGGGCCAGGACACTAGAAGCCCTCCCACTGTTGACCCCCCGCCAAGTACCAAGAATAGAGAGCATCACATGCCCCAGAGTCCCTATCTATACCTTGTGGCTAATAGCCATTGATGGACCTCTGCTCCATATGGTTTTCCAGTTCCCTCTTAAAGCCGTCCATGCTTGTAGCCACCACCACCTCCTGTGGCCATGAATTCCATGTGTGAATCACTCCTTGGGTGAAGAAGGACTTCCTTTTATCCTTTACATTCTTTGTTCTTCCAGGATTCTTAAGGGCATAAGAAGAGCCCTGCTGGATCAGTACTACAACCAGCTAATTCAGTAGAAGAGAGCCAAAATAGGCCTGGAAAGGGCCCTTCCCCCACCCTTTTACCAACAGAGCCAGTTAGAAGCCCCCCACCCCCCGAACATTCTAATCTCTCACCATTGATGCTTGAAGCAGATCCCTGTGGAGGCCATTTCAAAAGGTTTTGGGGGAATTCAGCCATCCCTGAAGGGATTTTTTCACTTTTTGGATTTTTCTACAAACCGAGGAAGTCTACTGACTAAGTAGGAAAAGCCGTTGGGGGAGAGTGAGCCCCCTGTTGGTGGAAACAGGTATCTGCACATTTTGGCAATTAGAATAAGGATCATAGGCCTAATCTATGGGGGGGCTGGGAAGCGTGAGCCTTCCCCCAAAATTTGTGGGAGGGCCAAAGTCCGCAGCCCCATTCAGCTCCATGCGGCAAAGCTTAGCAACAAGGCGACGGTGCAAACAGTGGGGCAGCTTCCCAGGCTCCTGATCCGCCTCCAGGGGGCTCTTCTTGTGCAGTGAGGGCAGTCCAGGAGCAGGCAGAGGTGAGGGGCTGGCAAGTGGGTGGCGCTGGCCTGGCCCGCACCCTGGTGATGCCTCGGCGGCTGGCTGGGTGTGGGGCTGCCCAGGATGAGCGCTCACAGGGCGCCCCAGCCCACCGACCTCCTGGACGTGGCCGCTGTCTATGCTGACAACTGCAGCCTCTTCCAGCCACCCAGGGGCGGCTACAGCCTGGCCGACGCGGGTAGCAGCAGCCCCTACCTGTGGCTCAACAGCCTCGGCAGTCCCTTCACCTGCTTACCTGGCTGCTGCCGGGCCCGCAGCCACCACTGGCCTCTTCCTGCCGTCCTCAGCATCCTATGGGCCCGGTGGGCAGGCACTGCTGCGCACCCCGACAGTGAGGCCAGAGCTGGGCTGGCTGTTACTGGCCGGCCAGCAGGACCTGCTCAAGCTGGTGTGGCCGCCCTACTCATACTCAGCGCTCATCTTGGCGTCTTGTGGCACAAGCAGTGGGGAGCGTGTGGAGACCCTCTGCGGGCAGTGCTCAGTGGGGGGGGGGGCTCTCCACACCTTGCAGACCTGCAGCAGGCAGGACAGGAAGCGCAGGGACCCTTGGGCCTTGCCAGCCTTGGGTTACACAGCAGAGGCACAGAGCCGAATCTCACAGGGCCGGGCATCCCCCCCCCGTCCAGAAGCCGCTTCACCCTCGGCAGCGGCACAGCGGCTCCCACCATCCTACCCGAGGTGCAGCAGTGGCCTCCAACTGTGCGTGTCCCAGACCCACACACGGCCGTGCTCCCCCTTCCTGGCGCTGGGCTGCTGCGGGGAAGGCAGGCTGGCAGGCAGGCACAATCGATCAGTTTCTAAGCCTGGCGCCCTCCTTCCATCTGGGCAGGGATGTATGAGTCCATCTGGCAGACCTGGGGGTGGGGAGGCTGCAGGCAGGCCTGACCAGGCTGGGAGGGGGCCGTGCCAGGCATCTCTGGGGCTGGGGGGCAGCTGCACCAAGAGGACTCTCCCCCTGTCTGAGACTGGAACGTCTATGCCCTTGTATCCTATATTCACTCACCCGTTCCATTTTTGTCCCAGGAACGTTGAGCAGTGGACATTCCCTCCCCCTTGATCTTCACAGCACCCTGTGAGGTTGGTGAGGCTAAGAGTCTCACGAAGATCAGGGCACGAACTTTGGGGTCCCGTTTGAAACTCACCGAAGGGAGCTTCGACTCTCAAAAGTCTGCACCCTGAAAACTCTTGTTGGGCTCTGAAGCGCTCCTTGGCTCGGATCTAACGGTTTCACCGAAACTGCAGCATTCAAAGGAACTAACGGAAGTGCCACAAATGTTTATGCAGTCGTGGATTCCCACTTTTCAATTATTGGAGACCACAGAATTACCTCGAAATAAAGAGGGTTGTGGAATCCTTGCGTGTCCTTTTTTGGTTTTGTTTTGTTTTCCAAATTGGTTTCTCTTCCTGTCGTTCTCGTATGTCAAAAGCCACTTTGCCCTCTCCTTTCTGTAATCATTGTTTTGAGTTTATTCAGAAGAGCTTGTTCTGTACTTGGGACAGAATGCCCCGTGCAAGTTTCTCAGATTGGCTCCCAGCCAGGCTTCCCTTTGTTAGGCGGAGAGCCCGTTTAATCGTTTTTTCAGACAGAGCGCTGGAAGTTCTGTCAGTGGGAGGATGGACTCCTGAGGGTTGAGTACCTCCAACTTGGAATGAGATCCCCATCAGAGCTGGGAGAAAACTGCTGCCCTCAAAAGTGTGGGGAGAAGGGTGCCAAGGTGGGGGACAAAGGTTTGAATAAATATTTCCGCCGTGGGTTTCCTGAAACTGAGGGGTACGGCTTTGATTTCAAATTGACCCCAAGGAATTTGCAGCTCGCTGCTTTGCCTGCAACAGGCTCTGTTTATATATTAGGATACCAAGCAAACATATAGCTAAAGTGGGTCACCACAGCCCTTCCCCCCCCCAGTCTATCAGTACAACAGCCCTGAAGGGTAGTCCCGTATTATTCTCTCTCTATTGTAGATGGGGGGAGTGGCTTGCTAAAAGGGCACCAAGCAAGTTTGTGGCCAAAAAGAGATCCAGATTTTAGAAGGAAGGGACTTCGGCAGGGTGTAATGCCAGAGGGCCCTCCCAACATAGCAGCCGTTTTCTCCAGGGAAACTGATTTCTGTAGTCTGGTAGAACTCCAGTCCCCACCTGGAGGCTGAGAAGAAAACAACAATTGTGATGTGTTTCCTCACAAAAGTCTCCACAGACTGAAAGTCTCTTGTTCCAAAATTCAGTTTACTTGTAATTCAGACGCCACCACACAACGGATTATGCATATTATCTCGTTTCGTGTGCACCTTTGTCAAGCAGAATGGCGTTGAACCATCAAAATATCAAGATTAGTCCATTTAACAATCTTACAGCTAGTGTCTCTTGGTGACACTCATTGATGGATACAATGAGTCTCACCAAGAGACACTAGCTATAAGATTGTTAAATGGATTAATCTTGATATTTTGATGCATCTAGCTGTAAGACTGTTAAATGGATTGAATGGATTAATGGACTAATCTTGATATTTTGATGGTTCAACGCTATTCTGCTTGACAAAGGTGCACACAAAACGAGATTATATGCATAATCCATTATGTGGTGGCGTTTGAATTACAAGTAAACTGAATTTTGGAACAAGAGACTTTCAGTCTGTGGAGACTTTTGTGACATAACACATCACAGTTGTTGTTTTCTTCTCTACTTCCTTCCTGTGATCTCTCTCCTTTGTTTGCACCCACCTGGAGGTTGGCAATCCCCATGCTGGCCCATACCATTGGGTAACAAAAGGCAACAGCCTCTGCCACGCAGGCCCACGGTCTCTATATCTGTGCCACGGCCATGCTTGGAACAGAGGGGCCTTGCCTAGCGTCTCTCCCCCCCCCCACCAAACCCAGCACTAGTTCAACACATGCCTGTATCTACGTCTAGGGAAGCCCGTGGCTCAGCCGTGGAGTTATCCCTGCTTGGTATGCAAGAAGTCCCGGATTCACTCCACGGCATCCCCAGTTTAAAAAGGACCAGGTAAACAGTGATGTGATCGACCTCTATGTGAGCAGGCAATACTGCACTCAGCAGGCTTGTGGTCTGACTTCTGTAGGAAACAGCTTTAATAAGTCTGTTCAGTCTGGAGAAGAGGAGGCGGAGGGTGGGCAGGGTGGCTCTCTTGAAGTATCGGAAGGGCTGTCCCTCAGAGGAGGGGCAGGGAGCCGTTCCTGTTGGCAGCAGAGGAGAGGACTCGCAAGAATGGGTTTAAATTACGGTCGGGGAGGTACCCGCTGGATATCAGGAGAAACTTTTTTACAGGAAGAGTTGTGCAGTGGTGGAATCGGCTGCCTAGGGGGGTGGTGAGCTCCCCCCCCTCCCTGGCAGTCTTTAAGCAGCGGCCGGACGAACCTTTGTCAGGGATGCTGAAGGCTGGTCCTGCTTTGAGCAGGGGGGTGGCCTGTCTGGCCCCTTCCAGCTCTGTCAATTTTATGATCCTATGAGCTCTTAAGCACACCGGATAATTCACCCACCCTCCCAAGCTTGAACACCTAGACTCCCCCCCCAAAGTGAGGGAGCTGAACGCTGATGAGGGGGGCAACCCAGACTTCACAGAATTTTAGCACAGACATACGCGGGAATCAAATGGGGACGACAGTCTGCAGCGAAAATGCTGGGGGGTGGGGGGAGAGCGCATGGGCCATTCTAGCCCTCCCTCCCTCCAGAAACCTCTTAAGCAGGCAAAGGCAGCAAGGACCGCTTTTTCTTCTCAACTAAATACGGGAAGCTCGAAAAGCGGGACTGTCCCTGGCTCGTAGGGCCAACCGGAGCCCGGCAGCTGCCAGGAAGAGCTTTCAGGACTCGCTACGCCTTCTTTTCCCAAAAGGGCGCTTTCCTGTAATCTTCCTGCAATCTACTTTTGGCTCAGGGGCTCCTCCCTTCCGTGAGGTTTGGCAGTGGTGACTCAGGGACCCTCTCTTTGGGGTATGACGAAAGTTCCCCGAGCAGAAACTGCTGACGGACCGGACTCTCTCACGGGGGAATTCCACCCTACGGTGTTGCTGGGCCAAGGCCTGGCAGACCGTGGCACTTCTTCCTGCTGTGGTTGGGTCCAGTGCTCCCTCTAAGCCATGGAGTCTTGTGAGCAACAGTTCTACTTGGTGAGCTACCGGCATCAAAGTTGTGAGTGAGCGGTTTGGCTGCTGCATAAATTAATTTGCTCTGGAGCCCTCCTTCCTGAGCTAAGACAAAAATGTGTGAGCCAGAGGCTAAAAAACTCTGAGCTAGCTCACAGTAACTCAGCTTAGAGGGAACACTAGTTGGGTCTCTTCCCGTCTCCAAATGCAAAGCTAGGACGAGACAAAGGCATGTAAGCATGTTGGGTGAAATCCACCTTGCGCGCCACCCTGGGTTAGGATTGCCATGTGGGGGCTGGCAATATCCTGAGGTCACCACTGACCTCTGGGCAGCAGAGATCAGTTCCCCTGGAGAAAATGAATGCTTGGAAAGGTGGAGTCCGTGGCATTATACCCTCTTTTTAGATAGACAGACAGACAGACACAGTTAACCTCAACAACAATAGCTACAAAGCCATATCCCAGTACCCAGGGGTCATTTTGTAGAAAAAGAGGTGCAGGAGCTCATTAGCATAACACATTAGCATAACTCATTTGCATATGCCATACCCTCTGACATCATCGGAAGTGTGTCAGAAGGCAACACCCACCGCGCAGGCTCCACCCCTAGGGACTGTCTTTCCACTCCGGGGGCTGTCATTCCAGTCCCAGAGTAGCCTATCTGGGCCCAGGAGGAATGCTGCATGTGCTGCTTCGTGCTCCTGCTGGGGGCGGGGCTTGCTGCTGCCTGTGCTTCTAACTGCCGGAGCTCCGCTCCTGTGCGCTCCAGCTCCAAATGACCCCTGCCAGTACCAATACCCCAAAACTCATCAACATTCATAACATCTTTAAGCATACTAGAGAGTAAATGCATCTGCCAGCCAAGAGGTATCTGGCAGTTTCCCTTCAGAGACCGTATAGTTTAGGGGCAGTCGCCGTATTGCCACAAAACCTGAACAGTCCTCCCAAGAATTTATACAATGGTTAATTCGATAAGCTTTCTTCTCCATAATATCAATATCCTGTAATTCATCAAACCACAAGTCAATTGCTGGTGGACATTTAGCCTTCTGTTGAGAGGCTCTAGCCATTCTAGCTGCCCCTAACGAGAATTCTGTAAGCCTCAATGTAGACTGTGGTCCAGCCATTATACCCTCTTGAAGTCCCTCCCCTTCCCAAAACCCGCCCTCCCCAGGTTCCACCCCCCAAATCTCCAGGTATTTCCCAACCCAGAGCTGGCAACCTTACAGCCTGGCTGCCTCAGGTGTTCTTTGTGTGTAAAGTTGCAGCTCCTTGGTATAAATTCTGTAAACTGGACCATCGCAGGTCGAGCTACTTAGTCAACATCTCCAGCTTTAACCTCAGAGTTCCCTTTCCAGCCTTACAGTTTCAGTCTATGCAAACAGCACTTTTATCTGTCCGCTATTCGCATACTCCAGACGAGGACGGTCTCTGCATATGTGGCCTGTCAGTGGTGGAGGAACTTCCTCACTACATGCTCTACTGTCCGTCATAGAGTATCCCAAGAGAGAAGTTTCTAGCAGGAATCCTATCGGCTATGCAAACGTACACAGAAACCGAGAAGATTACATTCCTGTTCTCAGATAATAATGCATATGTAACTTACAGAGTTTCTTTGTTTGCTTTAGCAGTATCCAAAATCAGATCTAAGGGGCTGGTTACCTGATTAAATCCGTCCTAGCCTTTCTGTTAGCACGATTTATAGTCAATTTTAATCTGATTCTAATGGTAATTTGTATTATTGCTATAGTGTCTTTTGTATTTTGTAATGGCCAATGGCTTAATACAATAAATTTACTTACTTACTTGTGTAATGTCTTCTCCTCTGGCTTCTCCCTTCCCACCCTCTGCTTTTCTGCTTCTCTACTCATTCCTCTTCTCGTTCCAATGACTAGTTGTTATTATTATTGGTTTTCTTTTATAGTCCACCTTTTTTCCTAGGACCCAAGACACATTATCAGTATGCAGTCCTAGTACTAGGGTTGCCAACTCTGGGTTGGAAAATACCTGGAGGTTTTGAGGGACAGAGCCTGGGAAGAGGAGGGAGCCCCGCAGACGTAACACCACCTGCCAAAGCAGCCATTTCCTCCAGGGAAGCTGGTCTCTGTCACTTGGAGATCAGCCGTAATACTGGGAGCTCTCCAGGCACCACCTGGAGATTGGCAATGTTGGCCAGTACTCATATATAAGGCTGCACCGGTTTCCACCCCCCTCCCCAAGGCTTGGGAGAGCTCCCCAAAAAGGTACCAGCGCAATAAAATAGGCTGCAGTGTTCCCTCTAAGCTGAGTAAGTGTGAGCTAGCTCACAGTTTTTTAGCCTCTAGCTCACAGTTTTTTAGCCTCCGGCTCACAGATTTTCGTCTTAGCTCAGGAAGGGATGGGTCCAGAGCAAACTAATTTATGAAGTAGCCAAATTGCTCACTCACAATTTTAATGCTAATAGCTCACAAAGTAGAAGTTTTGCTCACAAGACTCCGCAGCTTAGAAGGAGCGTTGCCTGCAAGTATGATTTTTTTTAAAAAAAATCAATCCACCATTAAGCGGATTGCAAGATAACATTTGAATCTAACAGCAGAGATTCCCAGAAAGACAAAATAATAGAGCTGTGAACTCTAGTCCAGAGAACCAAGTTTGAGTCTCCTCTCCTCCTCCACATGAAGCCTGCTGGGTGACCTTGGGCCAGTCACGGTTCTCTCCGCACTCTCTCAGCCCCACCTGCCTCAGAAGGTGCCTGTTCTGGGGAGAAGAAGGAAGGTGATCGTAAGCTGCTTTGCAACTCCTTAAGGTAAAGAAAGGCAGGGTATAAAAACCTACTCTTCTTCCTCTAAGAAAAGTCACCTGCCAGGTTGAAGCTACATCACAGCTTTGCTCCTTCTAGAAGAATGCCCTCCTGAACCATTCCAATTTGTGTGTTTTGTGGAATGACAGAAGCACGGGCTCCTCCCTATAGCCTCAGAGAGTCGCTGTGTACAGAGGCACCTGGCTATATGCCCCTGTTTGGAAGTTTCCAGAGACAGCGACAGCCTTTGTGATCCATTTTGGTAGCCGGTTGCTAACGGATTTCTTTGTGTCACTTCAGGCACAACTGTTTTAACAACCGGCTGCGAACGGGTTTTATTTCCCTTTTCATACAAAGCCGTTTGTATCTGGTTAGCAAAGTGTGGTTGAGCCGTTCTTGAGGTAAACTGCTTTCTTCCGTTTTCACCTTTCTGCTTCTGAATCGCAGCAGTGTGCTGTTTAAAATGTCTTCAGGCATTTCCAATAGTGCTGCACTTCCCCCCCACACACACCTTTTTTGGCCATGTGATTTTCCTTGAACATTTTTTGAACATTCTAAGTTGAGTGCTATAGCGCTTAGGCCAATATAGCACTTCAGTGCTACAGTGGCACCATTGAGATACATTGAGAGGTGCTATATTTCATGTAGCGCTATAGCGCTCAACGTAGAACATTCCAAAAAAAGTTTGAGGAAGATCACACGGCAAAAAAGGATAGGGAAAAAGGCGCCGCATGGTTTGAAATGGCCAGATCGCTTCAGAGACGGCTTGTTAGCAGAATGAAACTTGCTGTTTTAGAATGGTAATGCGAAAAGGGCCATCACACTCCCCGAGTTTGAAGAGGAGGTGAGCCTCTTTCCCCGACAGGTGTCACTTGCCCAATCCATGTAACTTTTTTTAATCCAATAAGGCGGGGCAGGACCTCACAAAGCAAGATGGTGGATGCAAAATTCCTTAGCTCCTGACCTCTCCCGGCCCTTTTCTGCCTGTGCCTCATCCATCTCTTTCAGCGACCCTCCAAAACAAAGGTACTACAACTTACTTTCCATTGTAGCATCGCTCTGTTGTTTTCGTTTCAGCATGTTTTACTTTCTGATCGAGTAAGGTAGCAAAAGGGCGGGGGGGGGGGGCGCAACCATGTGCTCATGTGCAAGAAGAAGAAAAAATCAACATGCTTCCCATTAAATCATCTGAGTGAACAAATTTCAAGAAAAATGGGCCGGGGGACGGAGCGCAAGTTAAGCTTGGCCCCTGAGCATTCCTGGTTTTAGAAGATGGCTGTGGAAGCGCGGTGATTCTAAATTTGGATGGTGTCTGGATCGATTTCCCCACGTGCTCGGAGGATGGGCCAGTCGTGCCAAGGCTGCTGCTTGCCCCGGGGGACATTTGAACCTTGGTTCTCACTCAGAGTTACATAACCTTTCCTTTGCAAAGTCTGCGAGATAGCAAGAGTTCAATGCACCCATGCGCAGGGCCAAAGTGTCTGCACAGGCTCTGGGAGTCAGACTGGGACTGATCTGAAGTCACTCACATGCCAATGGTTGTGTTTCCATCCTACCTCCAACCGAGCCGTCTATGTATCTAACAGCAATGTGTGCCTGCCCCCCATCTGCAGATATCTAAAACTGCAGATTGAGGCCACACTGGAAATAAACAGATTTTCCTGACAAACTTGGCCCCCCAATAAACTCTGTGGTATACCATAGATTCTAGGTGAAATCCCTCCCCCAATTCTCCCCTCCTTAGGCACTGTCCTACTGTTGCCAGCCTCCAGGTGGGATCTGGAGACCTCCTGCTGCTACAGCTAATCTCCAGGTGGCAGAGATCAGTTTCCAGAGTGTGGGGATGTGTCATTTGGGGGTGGTCCTTACCCAAAGAGTGTCTTGGGGTGCATCATGGCCCAATGCCTGTGTGATTGTCCTGGGGGCACCCCACTTTGGAGCAGCTGGCACAAGAACCATGTTTTGGACCAGGAAACAGGCTATATCCTCTTGAAGGGGAGAGTCCCGTGAACCTGGGAGTGTATGATGTGTGGTGGTCCAGACCAATGCAGTTTATAATGGGATTATGAATGGGATTGAGCAGGTTGAGAAAGAAGTCCTTTTCTCCCTTTCTCACAATACAAGAACTCGTGGGCACTCCATGGAATTGCTGAGTGGTCGGGTTAGAACAGATAAAAGGAAGTCCTTCTTCACCCAAAGAGTGATTAACACATGGAATTCACTGCCCCAGGAGGGGGTGGCAGCTACAAGCATGGACAGTTTCAAGAGGGAATTAGATAAACATATGGAGCAGAAGTCCATCAGTGGCTATTATAGATAGGAATTCTCAGTCTGGGGCAGGTGATGCACGCTATTCTTGGTGCTGGAGGGGCAGCAGTGGGAGGGCTTCTAGTGTCCTGGCCCCACTGCTGAACCTCCTGATGGCACCTGGTCTTTTTGGCCGCTGTGTGACAGAGTGTTGGACTAGATGAGCCATTGGCCTGATTCAACATTGGCTTCTCTTACGTTCTTATGTTCTTAATGTTCCCTCTAAGCTGTGGAGTCTTGTGAGCAAAAATTCTACTTTGTGGGCTACCAGCATTAAAGTTGTGAGCAGGCGATTGGGCTGCTGCATAAATTAGTTTGCTCTGGAGCCCTCCTTCCTGAGCGAGGACAAAAATGTGTGAGCCAGAGGCTAAAAAAACCTGTGAGCTAGCTCACACTAACTCGGCTTAGAGGGAACACTGGTCCAGACCTTATTTTGGGGTTCAGAGCTTTCAAACTCTCCTCAGTGTTTTTGGATGGATTCATGAATAAGTCGCGAATAAGGAATGAATAAGGACCTGGAAATAAAGGACCACCTTCAGCCTTGTAGGAAATGGCTGCTTGGGAGGGAGGGTGGGCTCTCTGGCCTTGTACCGTGCCGAGGTCCTTCCCCTCCCCCAACCTCCCCCTCCCCAGGCTTCACCCCCCAAACCCTCAGGTATTTCCCATCCAGAGTTGGCAACCCTCCACCATCCCCGAACCTCCAGGAACTCCCTTGGCCAGAGTGGGCAACCAGTCCAATCCCACGACACTCTTGACGTTGCTGCGGAAATAAAACAGAGCGCTTTTTTTCCCTTTCCAGTTTCCCGAGATGATATTTCAGGACGGGTTCATGTACGAGGAGGCCAAATCTGCAGCAAGCCCAAGGAAGTGGTTCTCGGGGCCTTGAGAGGTAGATCAGAATGCGGAGACCAGAAGGGGAGCGGTGTGTTCTATTTCTTCCCAGCTGTGAAAAACTCGACGGGGAGGGGGGCCCACAGATAAACTGCGAAACTGAAAAAGGATGCAAGCACAAGGCATCGTCAGCTGTTCCAGCGCATGAAGCACCATGTACCGCTCTCCTTTGTTCTCAGCCTTGGGCAGGGGGGGAGGGTTCCCAAGTCCTCGCATCTTCCCTTCCGCCCACCCGCTCTTGCGTTGGTGCCCTGGGGTTACTGTGCGAAAGGTCGCCAGCAGCCAGCAGCCAGGAAAGTGGAGGTCTGCCTGGGGAGGGGGGGGGGAGGATTACTCGTAATCGAGCGGGAGCCTCTCTGGTTGCGGCACTCGGGATTGGAAACACATGTGCCTCCAGTCGGGGATCACAGCTTGCCGTGCGCCGGCAGGGCCAAGCAATCCTTCAGACCCTGCTGCTTCTCTGGGGTTGTTGGAAGCGATGTTCCCTCTAAGCGGTGGAGTCTTGTGAGCAAAAACACTTTGTGGGCTCCTGGCATTGAAGCTGTGAGTGGGCGATTTGGCTACTCCATAAACTAGTTTGCTCTGGAGCCGTCCTTCCTGAGCTGAGACAAAACTTTGTGAGCCGGAGGCTAAAAAACTGTGAGCTAGCTCACACTAACTCCGCTTGGAGGGAACACTGGTTGGAATGATGGCACATGGGATGCCCGGCTGTGGACAGGCTTCCCAAGAACTTACCGTAATTCGGCGGGGGATGGATACTTCGTGGCAGGACCATTCCCGGGGTGGGGGAGGGAGACGTGGTGCACGATGCCATCGCCAGGAAGTGACGCTGGGCGACGCTCTGGCAATGGGGCTGAAAACTCGATCGTACCATCAAGTTTCCAGCCCCATTGCCAGAGCGTCACCTGGCATCACTTCCTGGCAATGGCATTGTGCGGTGTGGGTATTCCATGGAGGAATTTTCCGGCCAGGGGCTGTCTGTTCCGCGCTGAATTACAGTAAGTACTTGGCAACCCTAGCTGTGGAGCCTAAGACGAAACCATTGTTGGGAGAGCTGGCATAATTAGTCCAGTTCCCAGAGCAGGTTTAGCAGAATGCATTAAAGTCTTTCCACCAGGTAGCCAAGCTAAGTCAAAAGTTACACAGAGCCACCTTTCAGTTTAAGACTAATAATACTCAATTTATTATGGAATTACATTCTAGCCAGGAAAGGGTAGAGGCAGGGACAGTATTCTAGTCTAACTTACGAAGGATAATTCAGGTGGGCGGCTGTGTTGGTCTCAAGCAGCGGAACAAAGTTTGAGTCCAGTGGGGCACCTGTCAGACCAACAAAGTTTTATGCAAAGCGTAAGCTTTCGTGTGCAAAACACACTTCTTCAGACAAATGGAATGAAATCTACTCAAGGGTCAGGGCTATTTCTGGGCAGGAACGCACAAGAACGGAGTTCTGGCTGGCTCCCGAGTTGGCCACGCCCAGCAGGAACTCATTAGCATAACAGGCCATACCCAACAGTAGAAACTGCTACATGAGGGCTGTGTGGCCTAACATGCAAAGCAGTTCCTGCTCCAAAAAAAAGCCCTGGGGTTTTGACAACAAACAAGGTAAACAGAATAAGAAGCAAAAGGTGGGTGTGGCTGGATGACCACACCTCTGGTAACATGGGGGTGCGGCCTAATATGCTAATGAGCTGGGCTGTCGGGGGTGTGGCCTAATCGGCTAGTGACCTTCTCCCGATGGGTGTGGCCTATTATGCTAATGAGTTCCTGCTGGGGTTTTTCTACAAAAAAAAGCCCCGTCAAGGGTTATTTACTGGGGAAAAAGGGTGGGGGACAACTGCTAGCAGGGGCCACTCGGAGCCCAGATGCATCTGCAGATCAGGTGGCCGGTAAGATCAATGGATGGCAGCAAATCAGCACGCAAAGGCAAGAGTTAACAAAGAGATGTGAGAATGAAGCTAGAGTCCCGAAGCACTGCAATACAGAAGGCCAGCGCTGTGCTGGGGATTATTAGGAAGGGAACTGAAAACAGATCAGCTGGTATCATAGTGCCCCTGCATAAATCATTGGTGTGACCTCATTTGGAATACTGTGTGCAATTCTGGTCACCACTCCTCAGAAAGGATACTAAAGCATTGGGAAAAGTGCAGAGAAGGGCAACTGGAATGATAAAAGGGTTGGAACACCTTCCCTATGAAGAAAGGTTAAAATGCTTGGGGCTCTTTAGCTTGGAGACGGCTGAGGGGTGACATGATCGAGGTTCATAAGATTATGCATGGGATTGAGCAGGTTGAGAAAGAAGTACTTTTCTCCCTTTCTCACAATACAAGAACTCGTGCGCACTCCATGAAATTGCTGAGCAGTCGGGTTAGAACAGATAAAAGGAAATACTTCTTCACCCAAAGAGTGATGAACACATGGAATTCACTGCCACAGGAGGTGGTGGCGGCTCCAAGCATGGACAGCTTCAAGAGGGAATTAGATAAGCATATGGAGCAGAGGTCCATTGGTGGCTATGAGCCACAAGGTACAGAAAGGAACTCTCAGTCTGGGGCAAGGGATGCTCAGTATTCTTGGTGCTGGGGGGGGCAGCAGTGGGAGGGCTTCTAGTGTCCTGGCCCCACTGCTGGACCTCCTGATGGCCTCTGGTATTTTTGGCCACTGTGTGACAGAGTGTTGGACTGGATGGGACATTGGCCTGGTGCAACACTGGATTCTTTTATGCTTATGTTCACCCTCAAGACAAACCAAGCTCAACCCTGTGTACACGTTCTCCGATCTCCCATGTACTCCCATTTGCTGCTATCCATTGATCTTACATAGGGCTGCCATTCCCCCGA
Source organism: Gekko gecko (assembly GCA_029375565.1). NCBI lineage: Eukaryota > Metazoa > Chordata > Lepidosauria > Squamata > Gekkonidae > Gekko > Gekko gecko. Next base: position 10,576,228 of record JAPDNY010000006.1, read on the forward strand.
TGTGGGTGGGAGTTCCCCTGATTTTAACCCCCCTGATCTGCCAGCTGACCGGTGGGAGAGCCCTGCCCCCAAAGAGCTCCATGGCTCCGACGTGCCTGGTGAAGCATCATCACCCAGAGGTGACGTCATTGCACCGGTTGCGTTGCGGGGGGATGCTCTAGCGTTTCGCCAAAAACTCTATGGTGACCACAGAGTTTTTGGCTTAACACTAGAGCATGCCTGCCTCCCCGCGACATGCCTAGCATGACGACGTCCCTTCCGGGTGACATCATTGTGGCGAGAAGATCCAGGAAAGCCCCCAGCCGGAAAAAGGTAGGGACCTGGCAACTCTATTCTTACCGGCCACCAATGTTCCCTCTAAGCTGAGTTAGTGTGAGCTAGCTCACAGTTTTTGAGCCTCCAGCTCACACTTTTTTGTCTCAGCTCAGGAAGGACGGCTCCAGAGCAAACTGATTTGTGCAGCAGCCAAATCGCTCGCTCACAACTTTAATGCCAGTAGCACACAAAGGAGAATTTTTGCTCACAAGACTCCACAGCTTAGAGGGAACATTGCTGGCCACCTGATCCAATTTCAGCTCTGCAGATGCAACTTGGTTCCGAGTGGCCCCCCCCCCATGGCTCCCCCCTGGTTTTCCCTGTACATAAGACTTCAGGAGATTTTGTTCCATTTGTCTGAAGAAGTGGGCTTTGCACACGAACAATTACACTTTGAATAAAACTTGGTTGGTCTTAAAGGTACCACTTGGTCCTGGTCACACGGGCCAGATAACTCGGGGGGGAGGCGTGGCTCTTTGCGCTGATGCAATTAGACCCGCCAGAACGCAATCAGACACGACGGCGGCATACCCTGGTTTTGTCAGTCAGTGCATGCGCATAAACAAGAACAGCTGGGGAAAGCCGTGCGCTGGCACGATCACGCCGAACGGCTCCGTGGGCAGCCCGTGGCAAACCATTTGCTAGCACATTCAATGTGTTACTTTTTTATTGCGCAGCTTTGGCTGCTTGCCATTGGTTGGCATGGGTGTGCTACGCCTCCCAGATGTTCTGGTGTGATCGCGCCCAGAGACTCCGCCGGACTATCGTGGCTTCCGTGCGGCAAATGCTCCGTGTGACCGGGGCCATTGTTTTACTGTGGATGGACACAGACAGTGAGAGGCCCATCTGTCCCACGGGGCCGAGATGGAGGCAGGGTGTCCTCCCTCTTGGTGAGTGCAAGGAGAAGTCTGTGGTGGGAGGGAGAGAGTGGGGGGAAGGGGAGGCCGTTTCCCTGAGATCGACCCGTCCACTTCAAAGGGACAGTGGCGGAAGAGTGAACACAGGGAGGAGGAAGCAATAATCTGACTATCTCGCTAAAAGGGTTGGAACACTTTCCCTATGAAGAAAGGTTAAAACGCTTGGGGCTCTTCAGCTTGGAGAAACGACGGCTGAGGGGTGACATGATCGAGGTTTATAAGATTATGCATGGAATGGAGCAGGTAGAGAAAGAAGTCCTTTTCTCCCTTTCTCACAATACAAGAACTGGTGGGCACTCCATGAAATTGCTGAGCAGTCAGGTTAGAACAGATAAAAGGAAGTCCTTCTTCCCCCAAAGAGTGATTGACACATGGAATTCACTGCCATGGGAGGTGGTGGCAGCTACAAGCATGGACGGCTTCAAGAGGGAATTGGATAAACATATGGAGCAGAGGTCCATTGATGACTATTAGCCACAGGGTATAGACAGGGACTCTGGGGCAAGTGATGCACTGCATTCTTGGTGCTTGGGGGGGGCAACAGTGGGAGGGGCTTCTAGTGTCCTGGCCCCGTTGGTGGACCTCCCGATGGCACCTGGTATTTTTGGCCGCTGTTTGACAGAGTGTTGGACTGGATGGGCCATGGGCTTCTCTTGTGTTCTTATCTGACTCTCTCGCCAGGCAGTTTGGAGGCTGAGGCAGGGGGCAGCGCCCAGCCCTTCACTTCCTCCAGCCGCCGTGCCAGGGAAGCTTGCTGGGTGACCTTGGGCCAGCGGCATGCTCTTGGCCTCGCCTACTTCACCGTGTTGCTTGGAGGGTAAAATGGAGGAGAACGAGGTAAAGAAGGCCAAGAGCATGCCGCTGGCCCAAGGTCGCCCAGCAAGCTTCCCCGGCACAGCGGGGATTTGAACCTGGGCCATCGCCTCATTTCCAAAAACCAGTTCAAGGCTCCCCTCCAGCCTTCCCACTGCAAAGTCGTCTTTTTCTGCAAGCCTTGCGTGGGTGGGAGGCCAGGCAGTAAGCGGCCGATCTTGCCTCATTTGACCCAGGGCAAAGCAGGGTCAAATCTTTTATTTCCATGAGGATAAAGGAATGACTTTGTGCTTTTCCGTTTTTCATTGCGTCATGGAGTCCGCAGTGGCGGGGGCGGGGTGGTGGTAGGGTTCTGGCACCGACACTGCGAACCTTGCCCCCCCCCCACTCCGGGCTTTGCTGATGGGGGCACAGGACCCGTCGTGATGGTACAGGCCCTCCAGGTATGGGAGGGCTTTTGGACGCCAATTTATTTAAACAGAATTGGGGGGGACACACATTTAATGGGATGGGATTCAACGAACTGGCCAGCTTTAAAAGAGAAGAACCTTTCCCTGCGTTGAGAAATTCAAAATCCTGACACAAATACCAGACTGACCACAAATGTTCTCATGTCCCTGTTATTCTTCCTTAGAGGGATGTCCAAAGAAAAGTAAGGACCACACAACATGTGTGTGGGTGTAGAATTTTGGAGCTGCAGGGGCTAGCTGTATGCATATCAAATGCTCACTCCTCCTTTTGGGCACATAAGGCATGCCCCTGCAGCACATTCCAGAGCGCCAGCGCGCATGCACCCCCCCTTCCTTTGAAACATCGATATTTAAGTTTAATCCAGTCTTTCAGTGATTCTGTTTTGGTGGTTAACCTCCAGGCTGGCCCCGGAGTTCTCCTGGAATTCGAACTCGCCTCCAGGCGACAGAGATTGGTTTCCTTGGAGGAAACAGCTCCTTCGAAGGGTGGACTGAATGGGATTATAACCCACTGAGGTCCTGTCCCTCTCAATCACCTCCCTCCCCGGGCATTTCTCCAACCCAGAATTCGCAACCCTACTGCAGCTGGTGGACTGCCTTTAAATGTGGAGGTTCTGTTCAGTCGTCACAAGTAACAGCCCTCAAGAACAGGATTTTTGTTGTTAGTTGGGGGCATTTAAATTTTTAAGGGGACAGTTAAATTACAGTTAAATTAATCTGAATGCCTGTCTTTAAGGGGGGGGCTCCGAGCCTATTTCTAGCCCTTCTTTTCAAGGAACGGGGCAGTGAGTGTGCCAGTCCCTAGGAAAAGACAGCTCAGAGGTAATTTAAATTGCCTTCAGAAGAACATTTCAGTGCCTTTTGAGTTCCCTTCCACAGGGCAAGAAAGCTTAGAAGGTGACTCGAGAGCAATGTTCCCTCTAAGCTGTGGAGTCTTGTGAGCAAAACTTCTGCTTTGTGACCTGCTGGCATAAAAGTTGTGAGCAAGCAATTCGGGCTGTTGCATAAGTTAGTTTGCTCTGGAGCCCTCCTTCCTGAGCTAAGACAAAAACAGGTGAGCCGGAGTCTAGAAAACTGTGAGCTAGCTCACACTGGCTCAGCTTAGAGGGAACACTGCTCGAGAGCAGCACCTTCAATACGTCCCCAACAATCCCCCGTTCTGCTCGCCCCAGCCTGGCGCAGACCACCTAGGTTGTGGTGAGACTTTCAAAAGCATTCCCACGAGCCTTTGGGAAACATGCAAAAATAAGATCTCTGGCATGGCTAATTTGTGGGGCGGGGCTTTTGATTAAGGGGGCCTGGCCCCCAAATACCCCAGTGTAGCTACAGGCCAAAATAGTCATGTCACTTGATGGATAGCTGTCATTTCTTCCTCAAGGCCGCCCCTTGCTTCTCACGGAGGGAGGGTCCTGGGTTCTCCCCCTTCCTTTACCGATTAACGAACATCCTCGGACAAAGCAAACGGCTTGCACGTGAACTTAGCCGGGGCCCTTTCTTTTGGAGGCGGACGTTCACCCGGTCCAAATGATACGTAACTGTCTGCTCCGCCACAAAGTCCTTGAGTGCAGTTTTAATCAGGGAGGAGGGGGAGAGGAATCGACAGAATCTAAATTTAAAACAGGTCGGCCGGTCTTTGCCCTGTGGTGCAAATGGGGAAACCAAATAGGCGGTAGGGGAGGAGGAGGAGGAGGAGGAGGGGCAGTCCCCAGAAGCCGACTGTTCGTACTACAATTAGTAATTGCGCCTGCCACAGCAGAGCATACAAATCAGTCTGTGCCTTATCTTTGGTCTTTACTATCACCCTATCAGGACAGACAAGAGACAGTCCCTCTCCACTCAACGGGCAATCAGCTTGTGGAACTCACTGCCACAGGATGTAGCAAAGGCCGCTTGTTTCATTGGCTTTAAAGGGGGAATAGACAGCCCTTACCTGGATAGCCCGGGCAAGCCGGATCTCATCAGATCTCAGAAGCTAAGCAGGGTCGACTCGGGCGAGTACTTGGATGGGAGACCTCCTTGGAGTACCAGCAGTCAGGAGGACAGGGGCAGGCTTCATTCAGCCACCCCTCTGAATATCCCCTAAGCTGTGGAATCCTGTCAGCAACGATTCTACTTTGTGGGCTCCCGGAATTAAAAATTGTGAGCAAGCAATTTGGCTCCTGCATAGATTAGTTTGCTCTGGAGCCGTCCTGCCCTGAGCTAAGACGAAACTGGGTGAGCCGGAGGCTAAAGAACTGTGAGCTAGCTCACACTAACTCAGCTTTGAGGAAACAGTGCCCCCCCCCCAGTAGGATAGTGTGGTGTAGTGGTTAGAATGTCAGACTAGGCTCTGTGTGACCTCGGACTAGTCACTCGCTCTCTCTTACAGCCTAACTTACCTCGCAGGGTTGTGGTGAGGATAAAATGCAGGAGAGGACTAGAGTACAATGTAAACCGCTCTGGGTTCCCGAGCAGGATGGAGAGCGACCGTGGTGTCCTGGTCAGAAAACTGGACTAGGATGTGGGTGACCTCGGTCATGTCACTCACTCTCTCTCTCTCTCTCTCAACCTAACCTACCTCAAAGGGTTGTTGTGAGGATACAGTGGAGGCAGGGAAAACAACATGAGCTGCTTCGGCTTCCCAGACAGGACGTAGAGCCACTGTGGTGTGGTGGTTAAAGTGGCTGGATTAGGATCTGGGAGACTTGGGTTTGAATCCCCGCTTGGACCGTGGAAGCTGGCTGGGTAACCTTGGGTTGGGCCAGTCACATTCTCTCAGCCTAACCTACCTCGCAGGGCTGTTGTAAGGATACAGTGGAGGAGAGGAGAAGGATGTGAGCCACTTTGGGTCCTCACTGGGGAGAAAGGCCAGGGGTACAAATGAATAAATCGAATTAAAAAAATGAAGCAAATGAAGACATTCTAGTCCCCATCGACACCAAAGTGACGAAAAAAAATGGCAACAAAAATTAAAACATGCACACGACCGGCCCTTGCTCCAGCCCTGGAACAGGCAGCTTGATCGGAGGCCCCTGGCACCGGAGAACCTGTGTCCACCCCAAGGTCAAGCCCGCCACAGCAGGTTGCAAGAAAAGTTGGCCACAGTACACACAGGGGGCAGAGATGCGGGTCTAGCAGCTTGAATCAGTGGGGGCGGCCCAATGGGAGAAGGGGCGTAAGGGCATATGTGCATGTTTGTCTTTTCAAGTGTGAAACGTCGAAAGGAATGAACCAATCTGCCCTTGGCCGTTTGCCACCCTGATGTAACCATCCGGCACTTTCCCCCCACCCCGGGGAGCACCATGCTGTTACACAACTCCGTGCAAAAACACACCACAAGGCGAATGCTCTGATCCACGGTCACGAAACATCTGGATTGCTGCAGAAGTCATGAGTCTCTCTTTGCCGGGATCTGCCTGGGGTGGGGGAGAGAATGGCCGCCTTGCGGGGTTGCTACCTCTGGCTTGGAAAATTCCTGGAGGTTTGGAGGGGCTGTGCCTGGGGAGGGGAGGTTGTTCGGCAAGGATGTGACGCTAAGGTGCCCACCCTCCAAAGCTGTCGTTTCCTCCATGGGAGAACTAGGCTTGCCAACTTCCCAACTGGGGCCTGGAGATCTCCCAGAATTACAACTGATCTTCAGGCAACAGAGACCAGCCCCCCTGGAGAAAATGAACAAAAAAAGGTCACAGCTACACGGAACTATTACAGGAAAACAAAGAAGCTGCCACACAGAGCACTACAATGTATATATATATATATTGACACATACAATTATGATAATATACTAAGGCTGCGGTCACACGTGCGAGATAACGTGGGGGGGAAGCAAGGCTATTTGCTCCATAGCAATTTGACCCAGATTTGTGTGATCACACAGTCCCTAGGGGGGGGAGCTGCGGTGGCTCGAGTGGTTAAGACGCTGAACTGCAGGCTGTGGAAGGTCAGTAGTTCAGCAGTTCGAGACCCGGGTGCCGCAAGACGGAGTGAGCTCCCGTCTCTAGTTCCAGCTCCTGCCAACCTAGCAGTTCGAAAGCAAGAAATGGCAAGTAGATAAATAGGTACCACTTTGGTGGGAAGGTAACAGCGTTCCGTGTGCCTTGGTGTTTAGTCATGCCGGCCACATGACCACGGAAATGTCTTCGGACAGCGCTGGCTCTTTGGCTTTGAAACGGAGATGAGCACCGCAACCCTAGAGTCGGATTCGACTGGCTTTCGAGCAAGGGAACCTTTACCTTTACCTTACAGTCCCTAGGAGCTGTGGGGGCAGCCCGCCACTGTGTGATCAGATGCAAACTGCAGGTGAATCAGGATTTTTTGCCGCATGTTTCTGGTGCGCTTCAACAGGGGATCGATGGTCTGCATCTCCGCACTGAGGGTTCCCTATGGAGGGTGCGATGATGCGCATACTGAAATAGGGAAAAAACAACAGCACAGAGTCAGGATGGCCCAATCAGACCATCTCGACGCCATGAGAGCACGCTGGCGCGATCACACAGAGGAAAGTCCCGTCCATGGCCCATAGCAACCTGTTTGATAGTGGACTTTCCCCAGTGTCTTTTTACCCCACTTCTGTGGCGGAGCAAAACGGGTTGCTGATGATTCCAGGATGCTGGGCAGATGTTCCCGTGTGATCGTGCCCGGAAAATCCGCCCGGCATTCGTGCCTCTCGTGCTGCTAATTCCGCATGTGATCGGAGCCTAAGATAGATAAACATTATGCAAAAAAGTCCTTTTCAAGAAGTCGTGAGAAGACTTTGATAAAATTCCCTGGAATATGCTTCCATTTCGTGGTTTACTTATTCTGAACGTAGACAGGTAAACAAAGTTTGTGTCTTCCATTATGCATTCCTTACAGATTGCAATCATTCAGAAAGATAATCAAAGCGGTCCTAATCCATAGCAACTAGCATAGTGTCAGCATGTTTGAGAGTTTGCATAATATTTATCTACTAGTTTGAGAGTTTGCACAATATTTATCTATCTTAGGCTCCGATCGCATGCAGAAGTTGCTGCAGGATACTCACAGACGCTGGGCGGAGTCTTCGGACGCGATCAAACGGGCACATCTGGCAAGCGTCACGCACCCGTGGCCAACCCATTGCATCCGGCTGAAGATCCAGAGTTAAAAGGTATCGGAGAAGGTCCACTATCTAACGCTTGCGATGGGCTGCAGATGGACAGGAGGTGGTGGCAGCTACAAGCATGGACGGCTTCAAGACAGAATTAGATAAGCACATGGAGCAGAGGTCCATCAGTGGCTATTGGTCACAAGGTATAGATAGGAACTCTCAGTCTGGGGCAAGGGATGCTCTATTCTTAGTGTGGGGGGGCATACAACAGTGGGAGGGCTCCTAGTGTCCTGGCCCCACTGCTGGATCTCCTGATGGCCCCTGGTATTTTTGGCCACTGTGTGACCCAGAGTGTTGGACTGGATGGGCCATTGGCCTGATCCAACATTGGCTTCTCTTATGTTCTTATGTTCTTATGACTTCCTCCGTCTGATTGCTCCGGTGCGCTCCCCTCGCTGCTTAGAAGTGCGCCGGAAATGCGCACTGACAAACTGAAATCCCGATTCTCCGTCGTCATGTCTGATCACGTTCGGGCGGGTCAAAATGCGTCGGTGCAAAAGCCCCCCCCCCCCGGTGTTATCTGGCCCACGTGACCGGGGCCTTAGTCTATTATGATAATTGTATGTGTCAATACATACATATACATTGTAGTGCTCTGTGTGGCAGTTTCTTTGTTTTCCTGCAATAGTCCCCTGGAGAAAATGGCTGCTTTGGAGGGTTGACTCTATGGCATTGCACCCCACTGAGGTCCCTGTCCTCCCCACATCCCGCCCACTCCATGCCCCACCTCCAGGTATTTCCCAGTTACCCTACTGTTAACCCTGTTGTCTTGCCAGATAACACATCAATGAAAAGCCGAATTGCCCATCTTTACATAAAGTGTGAACTCTGAGGTGGTATTCCTCTGGTTTATACCTAAAATATCCTGCTCCCTGATACAGACAACATGTGTGTGTATCAACTATTGATTGTATTGTGAGAGAATGTACTCTGTGCATGTTCAGAAACACTGTCCAGTTAGATCTGCCACTAACATTGCTGGGGAGGACAAAGTTATTTATGAAAAAGGACTGTCGCTTACTTGAGAGCCCATGAGTTGTGGGTACAAAGTCCCTGGTACAAATCCCAATCGGTTATGTTGGGGGTCCCCTTTCTTGGCACCCAACAAGTATTCTTAGAAAGTGGGCTGGGCCGGGTGTGGCTTTTGCCCAACAAGTTGTCTGACTGGCAACCTGAGATTTGATTGACTGTGCAGATTTTTTTTTTAAAAAATTGCTTTAACGGAAGCTGCCACCACAGCACAAGGATGTGTGACTGAAGGTGAGGTGGGGCAGCCATTTTGTTTCTGGCTCTGCCTCACGCGGCAGCCATTTTCTGGTTGCGGCCACCATGATCTGTCAGAATTCCAAAGAGGCTTGGGGCCCCTGGGTTCCTGTTCAAGACTGGCGGCGGTGGTGGTGATGGAAAGTTCCCGCAAGTCGCAGCTGACTTCTGGCCACCCCAGAGGGCTTTCAAGACAAGAGACAAACAGATGTGGTTCGCCCTTGCCTGCCTCTGCATAGCAAACCCTGGACTTCCTGGGCCGACCCTGCTGAGCTCCCGAGATCTGATGAGACTGGGTTAGCCTGGGCCGTCCACGGTCAGGCTTCAAGACTACCCTTGCAAAACGCCAACTGTACGGGACCGCTGCGGTTTTTCCTTCGCTCTTCGTGTTTTAAAGGTGAACCAACGCGTTCCGTTTGGTATCAGAGAGGCATACCATCAGCGACCCGTTCTCACACCGCCAGTCGGACAGCTTCCAATTTTTGCTTCTTGCTCCTGGTGTGCCAAGAATTCCGGCAACCAGTGTTCCCGCTAAGCTGAGTCAGTGTGAGCCAGCGCACAGTTTCTTAGCCTCCAGCTCACACATTGTTGTCTTAGCTCAGAGGAAGGAGGGCTCCAGAACAAACTAATTTATGCAGCGGCCAAACTGCTCACTCACAACTTTAATGCCAGCAGCTCACAAAGTAGAATCTTTGCTCACAAGACGCCACAACTTAGAGGGAGCGTTGCCTGCAACCTGATACTAGGCACACACCCTGTGCCTACTGAAGCTGGTGACGTATTCTGCGTAGGATACTGACCCACAGGCCGTTAAGTTCATAACCCGGGAGATCTTTTTTCCCCCTTTTCTCCCTCTGTTTTTCTCCTAATATCCAGCCTGATGAAAGAGGTCTGCAGGACACAAAAGCTTGCAAACTGGGTTGTGCTATTCATATGAGCGAAAGGTTCAGTCCCCCGCATCTCCAGTTGGCTGATCTCTGCTCACGACCTGGAGAGCATCTACCAGTCAGATGAAGAGGTGCAACTGTGGTTCGGCATGCAGAAGGTCCCGGGTTCAAAGCCCGGCATCTCCAATTAAAGCCCTCCACCTGAGACCTTGGAGAGCCAATCAGAGTAGACGAGACTGACCTTGGCAGAATACTGGTGTACACAATAGATCAGGGGTATCAAACATGCGGCCCGGGGGCCTGATCAGCCTCCCAGAGGGCTTCTCTCAGGCTTGCAGTGGAACTGGCTGTCTTCTGCTTCTTCTTCCAGTTCTGCTGCTGCTGCGTCATCGCAGGTTTGCAGCTTACAGATACACACCTTATAAATAGAAAACAGAGAGTGAGTATAAATGGGAAACTTTCTCAGTGGAGGGTGGTAAGCAGTGGGGTACCACAGGGATCAGTACTCGGTCTGATGCTTTTTAACTTGTTTATTAATGATTTGGAATTGGGAGTAAGCAGTGAAGTGGCTAAATTTGCAGATGACACGAAGTTGTTCCGGGTGGTGAAAACCAGGGAGGAGTGTGAGGCACTCCAAAGGGATCTGTCGAGGATGGGTGAGTGGGCGTCAATGTCGCAAATGGGGTTCAATGTGGCCAAGTGCAAAGTGATGCATATTGGAGCCAAAAATCCTAAATATAAATACACGTTGATGGGGTCTGAACTGGCAGAGACAGACCAAGAGAGAGATCCTGGAGTCATAGTAGATAACTCAATGAAAATATCTAGACAGTGTGTAGCTGCAATAAAGAAGGCCAACGCTATGCTGCGGATTATTAGGAAGGGAATTGAAAACAAATCAGCCAGTATCATACTGCCCCTGTATAAATCATTGGTGCGACCTCATTTGGAATACTGTGTACAGTTCTGGTCACCACATCTCAAAAAGGATATTATAGCATTGGAAAAAGTGCAGAGAAGGGCAACTAGAATGATAAAAGGGTTGGAACACCTTCCCTATGAAGAAAGGTTAAAATGCTTGGGGCTCTTTAGCTTGGAGAAACGACAGCTGAGGGGTGACATGATTGAGGTTTATAAGATTATGAATGGGATTGAGCAGGTTGAGAAAGAAGTACTTTTCTCCCTTTCTCACAATACAAGAACTCGTGGGCACTCCATGAAATTGCTGAGCAGTCGGGTTAGAACAGATAAAAGGAAATACTTCTTCACCCAAAGAGTGATTAACATATGGAATTCACTGCCACAGGAGGTGGTGGCAGCTACAAGCATGGACAGTTTCAAGAGGGAGTTAGATAAGCATCTGGAGCAGAAGTCCATCAGTGGCTATTAGCCACAGGGTATAGATGGGAACTCTCAGTCTGGGGCAGGTGATGCACTCTATTCTTGGTGCTGGGGGGGGCAGCAGTGGGAGGGCTTCTAGTGTCCTGGCCCCACTGCTGGACCTCCTGATGGCATCTGGTATATTTTGGCCGCTGTATGACAAGAGTGTTGGTCTAGATGGGCCATTGGCCTGATTCAACATTGGCTTCTCTTATGTTCTTATGTTCTTACACCTGAACAGCAGACTCAAGATTGCAGCAGCACAGACATTTTGATGCATTCAGAGCAAGAGGCGCCAGTTATCAGACACTGTTAAATAAACAAAATATTGCAAGAGTGCTATTTGTTTTAAGCATGTTTTTATTTTAAGTTATCTCCGCTCTCTGGCATGACACTTTATGGCACCCACGTGGCCCGGCCCGACAAGGTCTCATTTATGTCAGTTCCAGCCCTCATGACAAATGAGTTTGCCACCCCTGATCTAAGCTGTGGAGTCACCCCTGGAATAGATCTTTGGGTGGAAAAAGAGGAGACAGCTCTGGTATTTCTCCCCAAAATCTCAGCAGCTGCAACTTTTCCTAGGGTTGCCAACTTCAGTTTTTATTGCCTTTGGCCAGAGGCCATACAATGGCAGAACAATATAACAATGACATCTATATAGATGACTAAAACCAGAAAAATATTTTAAAAAAACTAGATTAGAACACAATAAAACATTTTAATGATTCCAACTCTTCTGGCCTGTCTTCCGTTGGTAATCAAGCTACAATACTGCTACTATTTTCTTTTGAATTTTCTCTGCAGCGAGGGCAAAGAGGGCCACCTTAGAGTAGGTAATCTGTCTGTCTCTTACCTGTGCCCTCCAGCATGTATTTCCTTTAATAAAAGCTGCTGATTAGTTTCAGAACTGATTGCTGACTCCATGGCTGAGTTCAGACTGGCAATTTGCCCCGCTAGAGCCACGTTTCAGCCACGTCCCCCAAGCGTATCAAAGGGGGCATTCACACAGGCACATCTGCCTGGCCTTCCCCACCCATAGGCAACCCGTCCTGTTCCGCTTCACTCCCGGGATTAAAAGATACCTGTTGAAAGTGGTAGCACATCCTGGAGAGGGCCTTTATCCCGCTGCATTCCGCTTCCCAGAAGTGTGAACGGGAAGCCGAAAAGCTGGAAGCAACCCGTGCTGCGCATAAGGCAGCAGTGATATGATTGGCTGTGCTCCGCTCTACCGCCCAATGCAATGCCAGTGCAATGGGATCCTCCCCAAATCGGCCGGATGCCTAAGTGTATGTGAGTGCATGAGCGCATGAGCACATATGCGCTCATACACACATAGGCATCTGGCCGATTTACCAGGAAAAAGCCGTTTACAGCCGCGCCTCCGGGCCAGCAGTCTGAAAGCTCCCGTGCGCCTCCTCCTGGTATGCTCCCGCATCAGTTGGCACAGTGTGACCGGGAAAACCTGGAACAGTTTGTGCCAGGGCTTTTTTTGCCACGACTGCCAGTCTGAACTCAGCCCAAGTACCTCTGTAAGGCTGGTGGCCATGCCTAGCCCCAGCTCTGCCATGTTAAAGCCTTGAGCACTCTGCCACTTTTTGGGGTGGTTTCCTGGCAGTACCAAGTCCAGAGAATCCAACGCCCAAACCCCGCCCTCCTCAGGCTCTGCCCGCAGAATCTCCAGGAATTTCCCAAACTGTAGTTGGCAACCCTACTGAACCATACCTGCTTCCCCTACAGCCTGCCTTGCTTGCTACCGCGAGCCCTCTGGCCTGGTTAGGAAGGGCTCCCTCTGCTTCTCACGTGACCGGCTGCAGGGAAAATCTGCCAGGGAATTGGAGAGGCTGGCTTCTCTTCCCTGGAAAACGTTCCGATTAGGGGTCCCTGGGGGTTCCCGAGATCAGGGTCACCGTGGCCCTCTTCAGGAGATGTCCCGGCAAAGCTATTTGTTTAGGCACTGGGTACAAAAAAAAAATCCGTGGCATGGACAGAGAGGGCGGGCTGCCTTCTCCACACAGAAAAACAAAAAGCTGGGTTTTAAACGCCTGCTGCAGCACGTGCCAAGAACAGTTGCAATCTGCCCTTTTGTGGTGCAAATGTCAGACCATACTAAGATGCCTTCTCCTAAGTAGGCCTCGGTTACATCTAGCCCAGTACGCAGGGCTGGCCCATCTACAAGTAGTTAGAAGCATGGACTCTAATCTGGGAGAACTGGGTTGGATTCCCCACTCCTCCACATGCAGCTGCTGGAGTGACCTTGGGTCAGTCACAAGTTTTCTTGGAGTTGTTCCCCCAGGAGCAGTCCTCAGGAGAGCTCTCTCAGCCCCACCTCCCTCACAGGGTGTCTGTTGTGGGGAGGGGAAGAGAAAGGAGACTGTAAGCCGCTCTGGGACTCCTTCAGGTAGTGAAAGGAGGAGGTATAAATCCAATCTCCTCCTCTTCTGTACAAGGTACACCTAGGGCACCATAGATGGAGGGGAGCCCAAACCAGCCCTGTCCCCACCCATCAGCCTGTTAGTCTTTCCAACTCTGGCTGCTGAAAATTCCTGGAGATTTGGGGATGGACTCTGTGGAGCAGAGGGACCACAGCAAGGCTTA